>JAHBCN010000283.1:0-10000 GCA_019359885.1 Listronotus oregonensis
TTTGAATGTTTTGTTAAATAAACAAACGTATTGTGGCATTTTTTTTAAAAAAATTAAACCAACAATTAAACTACCAGAAGATGTGTTGTTGACTGGGGAACTAACAAGTCCTAAAAAAGTTTTTTATTAAAACCATAAACCCCACCTCTAGTCAAGGTAAGGTCCCAATCAAATACCTCAAAAGGGGGGGGTTGGGATCGCCCCGGGCCCTTTTCGGTCAATCAAAAAGGGGGGGGCTTGGGGGGGGGTGGGGGAAGGGGGGGGGATGCAGTCTTTTTTTATTTTTATCCAAAATAAAAAAAAAAAAAAAAAATAAGTTCCACCTAAATATTGGTCCATTTAAAAAATATCGAATTTTTACCAAAAAGGTTCAATAGCTTTTAAATCACAACCCCGTCTACCCAATCTATTGTTTAATGTTAAAGAAAAAAAAAACAAATATAAGAAATCGGGAGTTTTGTTAAATGTAATGATCTGGCTTTTTGGGTGGGGGACGGGACGAACTTGAAACAATTAAAAAAAAGTTTTTTGACTGGAAAAAAAACCCTAAATTTTTTCCAATCTTTTTCTAGATTCCAACCATACTTTAGATAAAAATTTAGAAAATTAATACAAAAGAAAAAAAAAAAATTAGATTTATTAGAAAAATTGAAATTTATAAACAAAAAAGACAACATAAACTTCTAAATAATTTGACCGGGGAAATTCCATTTTTTCAAAGTAAAAAAAAGGTTTAACACAAACAATACCTTTTATTTAAAAAAATGTTCCCCAACGTAACCTCCCACCACGGGAATTTTTACCCATAAATTATTTATTTTTTAAATTTTTAAGATCTCAATCTTGTAAGGTTTGAAGATGTATTTATAAAACCCGTAACCCAATTTTTAATCCGTGACATTTAAAAATTCGTTTTTTTTTTTTAAATATTAAAATGTACTGTCAAAAAGTAACGGACGAACAATTAATTTTTAAAATTAAGAGTTTAGGGAGTACATTTATTTAACATAAGTAATGTTTTTAAAAAAAATTTTTTTTGATAAGAATTTGGTCAAAAATAAAAAAAAACTATAATTTTGAAGAATACAAAATAAAATATTAGCCAGATTTATTAGAATACATTACAAAAAAAAATATAGATAAGCCCAACTTTATTTTTTTTAAAAAAAAATACACAACCACTTTAGTCCAAAAAAAAAAAAAATCAAAAAAAAGTAAAATTGTTTAGAATCTAAAATTTATAAAAAAAATTTATTCAAATCATAAATAAGTCACCCAAAAAAAAAAAAAACTTACACAAGCAGTCAAATTAAACAAGGGAAATATTAAAAGGAAAAGTAGGGCACGGCCGGCGACAAAGGGAAAAAAAGATCTTAGTCCGTTTGGTGTTTTAAAAACCCCTAACTGATGACAAACCCCCCGGCGCACGGCACATTTTTTCGCCCAAAAAATCTAATTTTTTAACCGCGCATCCAATACCCGTTACCGGCCATATGAAGGTCAGTGGTCGTATTTCTTTTTTAAAAATTTTTTGGAAAAGCAAGCATTTTAAGAGTACTTTTTTTTTATTGGATTTTTAAAAAAAAAACATAAACTTTACTTGTAAAGATTTTTTTTAAACAGTAGTAAATGAAAAAATTTTATTAAATTTTTGCTAAAATGGTGTAGCACTTGTTTTAATTTTTTTTTATTATTTTAACATTTTTAAAAAATTCCTTTTTTTATTTAAATTATTTATTTTTTTTTTTTAAATATTAACTGTCACTGAATATACTAAGATTTACTAGAGACTTTAAAAGATGGCTAACCTAAAATACTATCGAAAAAAACTGCTAGATACTTATTTTTTTTCTGGGGGGTTTGGACCCAAACAAGGGGGGAATTTTAAAATTGGAAATTTCCTTTTCCCTTTGTATGTAAATACTATTTGAAAAGATCCAGGTTTTAAAAATTAATTTGGGGGTTTTGATCGGATAAAAACCTTTTTGGGGTTTTTTTCTAAAAGCTTTTTTTAGGGTTGTTTTATTTAAAAAACATTTTTATGCAAAGGATAAATTTAAATTTTTTGGTGTTTTTGAAAACACCCCCTTTTTGGGGGTTAAAATTTGGGAAAAAAAATGATTATAGAATATTTGGGGGTTTTTTGACAAAATGATAATTCTGAATAATGAAAGTAACTAATAAAAATATGTTATCGGATAGTAAACTATAAAACATTAATTATTATAAAAAGGGAAAATTTCCCTCTTATAATTTATTATCACATTTATAATAGAATATTATATTTGATCTTTTGGATCACAAACCTCCCCCTTAATAAGGTTTTTTTTTTAATTAAATGAAATAAAACATTTTTAAAATAATAATTTACTTATAATTCTAAAAAATAACATATTTAAATAATTATTATTTTGAAAAGTATATGAAATTTATATCTTAATTTTTTTATGTACGCCTAGATGGTACATAACCCAAAGGATTTATTTGCAAATTTGCTGAATTTTTTCCAGACTGATCGTCGCTTTCACCATCTAACCCTATTTCTATTATAACTAATAGCAAACTCCCGGGGGGGGGGTTCCATGTTTGGTTTACTTTAATTCAAAAATTTTTGGAAAATTCCGCAACAAGATTTTTTTTTTACAATTTGTTTAAACAATTAAAAATACAAATAATAATAGCAATATTGCTAATATATATGCGATTACAGACGTGAAAAGGATAGTGTTTTGTTATTTTTTTTTTTTATTTGGTCTGTTAGCTTCTAATATCATCTAGTTTATGACTTGCTATTTAAGTTGGGATATTTTTTGACAGTCTTTTATAATGTTCTTTCCTTCACTTAAATTTAGGTGGTTTTTTTTATATTTTTCACAAACCCGTCTGTAATTTAAAGGGGGAATATATTCACTATGCAAAGCATAAAGGGCCATAGCTTTTTCATTGTTTCCCATGTGCCCCAAGTTTTTTAATATAAAATCGGGGGTTTTTTTATATTACTACAAGATATTGTTGCTTTCGGGGGGGACTGCAAAAACCAAGTATTACTATTTTGTAATTGAAAAAAAATTGCTCTATCAGAATGATAATTTTTTGAAATTCGGGGAAATTTTTTTTGTGACCTGAAGTACAATTTCCTTATCAATCAAATGTCCAAGGCGACTGGTTTTTTTTTGTTTACATATTTTTTTATTTTCAAAATTTTTTAAAAATTACTTATAGCGTTTTCAAAAAAATAATAAATTGGTTTGCTTTGTCTAATGCTATGTAATTTGAGGAAGGTAATTAAAATAAATTCATTTGATAATTGTTTTGGGAATGGCAAAAATTTTTAAAGATAAAACAGATTGGGTTTTTATTGAGGAATGTTTATTATATAAATTAAACGGCCCTGATCAAAATATACCTTTAAATTGATAATATTTAAAAGGGTTAGCATTAGGGATTAGAGGTAGGGAAATTCCAGACCGTGAGGTAAGGATTAAAATTTGTCAATTCATTAACGAGCCTAACAGGTGTTAAAATTACGGATGCAATATACCTTTTTTTCCACTAAAATTTGCGTTTGTTAAAAATGATTTAAAATTGTAACGATTTAACATCATATTTCATTGTGATATTTATCTAGATTATTTTTAAAATAAGAATTGAATATTTTTTTTTTCCATTAGTTGTCCTTAATTTTTTTTATTTTGGGGTTTTTTTTCATTAAAACAAAGTTCCTTGGTTTTTAAAAAAAGAAGAAGTTGACTGTACGTTTTTTGTTTGTTTTTTTTCAAATTTAAAAATAGAAGATTTAAGACATTTTTTTTTTTTGTTATAAATTTGTGCATCTTCATCGTCTAAAGTCCCAAAATAAAATTTTTTTTGTTTTTCCCCCGATTTTAAAACCCAAACCCTTTTTTTACCAAATCTGTAACCCGTTTTAAAAAACCCCATCTCCCTGTCTTTTTTCAAAAGGTTTTTTAAGATTTTAAAAAAAATTTATAAAATTTTGATATTTCATTTTTTGCCATAGTTCTGTTATTCTTAAAGTTCTTTGAGAAAACAAGTTTTTACTAATATTATCAATTTCTAAAAAAGTTAAAATTTTCCTTGGGTTTTTAAAAAAGGGATTTTTTCAAAATGAATTTGGGTTGACATCATAAAAACTTATATTATATTTTATATTGGCATGAATAACCGTTGGAAATAATTGTGTTTAAAAATGGTGAGTTTTTTTATCATCGACCCCTGTCCAGCAAGATTCGGGGGTTTCAGTAGGCCTTGGAAATGCGATGATGGTTTTCCAAAAGCCGGAACTTGCGTCTTGGGTTCCTTGAAATCGTCCGTGGTTGCCCCCGCAATAGCCCTGCGCTTCTCCGCGCTCCTTCAAAACCGTGTTTTTTTTTTCCCTTTAGGATTTTGCGCGTTCTCCGGCACCTTAAAAAAATTTTCCCCGGCGTTCCTTTTGTTCAGGGGGGGTTTTTGATGATTTGTTGCGTCTCCCCCCCTTCAAAACATCACAAGAAGTTTCCGCTGCCAAAAATGTTTTGCCACCGAATGCAGTAGTCACCGATGCACAAATTATTATTAAAATTTGGGTTTCTACAATGGTTACCCTTAGTTTTACAATTTTTTTTATTATTTTCAAACTATTTTTTAAAATTTAAACCTTTTTGGTTTTTTAAATTATTTATTTTTTTTTTATAATATTAACTTACTGAATATACTAAGATTTATGAGATCTTAAATGGGCTAACCTAAAAATACTCATGCTTGAAAAAAAAATGCTAGTACTTATTTTTTTACAATGGGGGGTTTTGTTGACTACTATTTTTTTAAATTGGTTTCCTTTTTTCCCCTTTATGTAAATACTATTTGAAAAGACAGTGTTAAAAATTAATTTGGGGGTTTACGATCAAATATACAAAACCCATTTAGGGTTTTTAAATTCTAAAACTTTTTTTAAAGTAGGAAAAAATTGTTACTTTAAAGGAAACATTTATTATGCAAAGGATAAGTTTAAATTTTTTACGGGTTTTTAAAAAATCTTAAATATTATAGGGGTTTAAAAATCTTGGGAAATGTAAAAAATGATTATGAATATTTGGGGTTCTTTGACAAAAAGATAATTTAATAATAAAATAAATAATAAAAATGGTTTTGAAGTAAAAACATAAAAACATTAATTATTATAAAAAGGGAAAATTTCCCTCTTATAATGTATTATCACATTTATAATAAAAATTATATTTGATTTGGTTGGATCACAACAAGACTATGGAATGATGTACCCGCAAAAGGTTTTCCATTTCCAGTCCCAAAATTAATCCCGTGTGAACAAACTCCCCTCACCACACTTAAGAAATACTTTTGCTTTCCGCCCGTGGACGTTTAAAAATAAAAAAAACCTCTTTCACTTTCAAAAAAAAACAGAAATGGCAGGACCCCCCAACTTTATTTTTTTTTTGCCATTATTTTAACCTGTAAGCGACTTACACCTGAAAATTTAAAAAATTTTACAAATATAATATGATTTACTCTGTATTTACTTATTAAAGGAACTGGTTTTTTACAAAAATCTTCCCCCAGAGCATACTTGGGAGTTGCATTACCACCAACAAAAAATGTTTGTATAAATTGCATAAAATGAACCCTAATAAAGGGGCAATCAAAAACTTGTAAAATTTTATAAAAAAAATCTATTTTTATTTTTTTATTTTATATAATTTATATAAACGCATTATAAAAAACAATTTTAATTTTTTGTTGGCAAAATCTTCAAATTTTTTTTATTTGCCAGTTTTTTGTTTTTTTAAAGAAATAAAAATAAAAAAAAAAAAAAACCATAAATAAAAAAGGGAAGTTAAATTATATTTGCATTTTTATTTGGAATTCTATATAATTTAAGTGTTGAAATTTTTTTATGATGTCCGGCCCCTATGATGATTGGGGGACCGGACATCATAAAAAAAAATTTAAAAATATATAAATACCCCAAAAAAAATAAAAATTTCAATTCCCTTTTTTATTTGGTTTTTTTTTAAACAGTTTTTTTTGTAAAAAATTTAAAACCCAAAAATTTTAAACATAATTTTTTTGCTTTTATAAAATAAAAAAAAAATAAAATGTTTTTTTGTCCATAAAATTTAAAATTTGATTTTCTATTAGGGTTCATATTTAAAATTAACCCAAATTAGTTTTTTGTTTAATAAAACCTCCAAGTGAAAAAAAATTTGTGAAAAAAAACCCATTCCCAAATATTTTTTTGGGAAAAAATTTTTATATTTAAAAGGTGTAATTTCAAAAAATAATGAGAAAAAAAAAAAAATGGGGGTGGCTCCCCTTTTTTTTATTTAAAAGGGAAAAGAATTTTTTTTATTTTTTGGCCCCCGGGGTAAAAGTCCTTTAAAAAAAGGGGAAGGAAATTTAACGGACAAAGGGGAAAAAAAAAATTTTGGGGAAAATTTTTTGGGGCCTCTGGGATGAAGGAACTACGGCAGGAACTTCAGGGCCTCTGTTAAACTAAAAAAGGAAAAAAAAGAACCAAGTGTTGCGGTTGGGGGCCAGAGGGGTATTATACGGAACTCCTCTAACGAAAAAAAAATCCTTAACCTACGCTTGGTTTTAAATCAGGTTAAAAGAAAAGGTCTTGGAGTTTGGTAGAATTTGTAATTTTGAAGTTATTTGTACGAAACCATATTAAATTGAGCAATGTTAAAGGCCCCAAACTTTTAGAAAATATGAAATTTTTGGGGGGCACCAAACCAAAGAACGAGAACATTATGTACTAAACGCAGACTTCACATGGTTTGTAAAGATTTTTTTGGGTGTTTCTTCTTCATCAAAAAATTATCGGTCCACAAGGACTTTTAAAAAAAAAAAACCCCAAAAAACCAGACGAATCAACTTGCAAAAAACCATGTTGATAAGGTCTATTTAAAAACTAGGAAAAAATAGCAAAATCGGGGGAAAAAAATTAGATTTAGTGTCGAGAAACCCAAAAGGGAAGATATGTTTTTAAATTTTAGTTGCAACTTTAAGTTATCACGAACCAAACTTATATTTAATTAACAGTAAATTTCTTTCTTTAAAACAATAGGGGACAATAAAAAAAATTTGTAAGAAAGTATTACTTTATACGTCATATAATATTTAGAAAAGTATCGTTTTGTTTATTTTGGATAGTGCTGCTTTTTGCTGAATGCAGGACGACATTAAAAAAAACTTTTCCCAAATTGCTTAATAGCGTTTTAGCTCATGCCCAATAGATTATGCAAATGGAGTCTTTATCTACTTATTGATACTTTAGTTATCGAGATAAAAAGGTTTTTTTAAGTCACCGCGCGTATTGAAATTTAAAATATTTTATTAATGTCGCATTACCCCCCTCTGCTATTAAAATAGGGGAAATGGCTATCAGCAGTTAAATACTGTATTACCATATAAATTACAATGTGGAAAAAAATTATCGACGTTTACAAATATGTTTAAGTGTGAAAAAAAAAAAGAAGGTATAAATGCCAAAAATGATTTAAAAGTATTTTTTAAAATTTTTATCTTCCGGGGGTTTATTAAATTATAAAAACAAAACCCCCCTAGGTCTTTTTTTCATGTATTTTAAAACATAGTCAAGCTTAAATCTTTTCCCCAAAAAATTGGGGGATTAAAATTGTATGTACAAAACATCTTAAAAAAAAATCCGGGGTTTTTGAAATAAAACATATTTTTAGGCCACAAAAAAAAGAACTGATTTAAATAATTTTATTTCTCCAGTTACAAGCTGTGATGTCGAAAGAAGCTTTTTTTACTTAGAGATATCTTAAATTTAAAAGAACCAATTTTTTTAAACCAACTTTAAAAAAAACGTTAGTTATTAAGAATGCAAATAAATTGTGAAACACTTCTCTTTTGTTTTTTTTATTTTTAAATTTTTTTTTAATTAAATATCCAATACCCCCAATGTTTCTAGACAAAAAACGTAGAGGGAAAACTTTCCAAATCCGGGGCCCCACTGATGATTAAATGCATGTTGCAAGGGGGCCACCTGGGGCCATATTTTTAAACCGAAAATTTTTAAACAGGCAAAAACAGGTTTTTTTCAAGGGTTTTCTTTTTTAAATTTTTTATTGAAATACAAAAAAAAAGGGCCCCATGACTTTTTCATAAAGTTTTTTTTTAGAGAGAAAAAGAAATTTGGGGACTTTTGACCCATAAAAAAAATAAAAAAAAAAAAAAATATAAAAAAATATTTTTTTTTCTTTATACAATAATTAATAATAATTAAAAAAAAAAAAAATAAGATTTGAATTTTTTTTTTGTTTATACATTTTTTTTAGCTTTTATTAAAAGTTTAATAAGTTTTGAATTGATTTCAGAAAAAAAAATTAAAAAAATTTTTTTTTTAACAATTTTTTTAAAGTTAATAGTTTTTAAGATAAATGATAAATAATGATTCTTACAAGAGGCCGATGCGTATGATAGGGGGCGGCGATACTTAAAGGGAAGAGACTTATACTTGTAGGGGTTAATAAACAACACAAATTTATCAAATCTCAATTTAGGATATAATTAACTCTTGTATAAAGAATAAAAAAATAAATTTTTAATATTTTATTCTTTTTTTTTACTTATTAATAGGTTAAAAGTACCCAAATTTAAGATTATGAAAACTTTTAAAAATTTATATCTCTAAAAATATTAACTTTATCGTAAAAAATCATAGGATCTTTTTTATTTGTATTTTAATAAAGAATATAAAAAAGTGCCCAGTACCTCTTAATAACCTTCAAGTCTTGTTTTCCTGATGTGATGGCAAAAACTGACCCGGATTTGGATTCAGGGCGCCGAAATACCTAGGAATACTATAGTCAGCACTTTAGCGCTTTCTTTTATTTAAAGATTTTTTTTTTAAATAATACTTTATTTTCGGACGATTTTTTACAAAGAATTTAAATTAGATAGATAGATAGTTTATTTCATGTCTGTACAAAAAAAGTTTACACATGTCAAAAAAATATAGGTATAAAATCTATATATATATACAGTGTGTCCGCTTAAGTTCTGCACAAATGGGAATTTTTTTTATTATTAATTTCTCAGAAAATTTTATTCTTTATAAAAAGTTCTGCATGGTCCAAAACCTAAAATGTAACTGTCAGATATTAAATTTTCGCAGACGTAATACGAGGTTTGTAAAAAAATATGATTTTGCCCAAGAGTAAACTACCTTTATTTTTAACAATATCGAAAATTGTTATTAAAAAGTTGATCAGAACCAAAAATCACGTTTAAATATGCAATTATGCCCATTTACGATGAAAAATTAGGGTGTGTCCGCTTAAGTTCTGTACATATGGGAAACTTTTTAATATTAATGTAACGAAAAAAAAGTTACTCTTTATAAAAAGTTCTGCTTACTGAACAAATAATATTGGACTATTCAAACTTAAGATAGTATGTGGATGATCAAAAAATTAAAAAAATACAAAATTGACCTAGAAGAAAAGTACTTTAATTTTAATTTTAGAGCAAAATGGAATAAGAAAATGTTGATTGGCATTAAAAATTATATCTGTTTCTACTCTTAGTAGACTATTATTAAAAATAAATTTGACTTTTCAAAAAATATAATTTTTAATAATAATAAACATTAAATTATTAATTTAAATAATTTTTTTTATTAACTTTCCCTCCTGTACATTTGCCTCAACATATCCTCCCTCCATTTCGATACATTTAGCCGTTCTTGCAGAAAATTCTCTTAAAACATTTCTAATCATGCAGGAGTTATATTTGTAATTGTATCTCTTATTACCCTCTCTAAATGATCCAAATTTTGAAATGGCCTTTGTTTGTATACATTCTGTTTTAAGTAGCCCCACAAGAAATAATCGAGAGGGCTCAAGTCAGGAGACCTAGGGGCCAAAAAGATCAGAATATCTGTCGATAACTTTTCCATTAAAAGGGTATTTAAGTATTGTCTCACATCCCTTGTACTGTGGCATGGTGCACCATC
>JAHBCN010000283.1:20000-220041 GCA_019359885.1 Listronotus oregonensis
AGAAGGTAGTTGTATAAAGTGTTTGAACTGATACGAGTTTCAGTAAGAAAGACTCTGTGAGATTTGGATGATTAAAAATAATGGTAAACGGAATTTAGCTTGGGGATGAGCCTAAATATTTTTAAAGAATATTTTGCTCCTCACTCGTGGATACCCAAGAACACTCCTTACCCACCGATCCGATTAAATAATTTATACAGGATGGGCCAATAAAAATGAAACAACGTCGACTTTTTCCATTCCATTCCATTTCATTTAATTCCGTCACCTTTACCCCTTAGGAGAGGCTACCTTTACTTCTAAAATGTTAAATGAAATGAAAAGTCAAGTGATACCTTATTTTAAAGATCGTTTAATCCTATTTTCAACGACTTCTACTTTTTTTTAAATTTGGGTCAGTAATTTGCCAGAAAATGCATTTTAAAAATGGTAATGTCTATAAATACAGGCATTATTTTATTCAGATTTTAAGTGCATAAATAAAAAACTATCGTTTTATTATTATTATTTATTTAATTTTAATTAAGGACTGAGAATGAAATAGCATTTTTTCGTGTAATTTACTTGCCTACAATTTTTTTTTGTGACGTCGCCAGATTTTAAGTAATTGTTTCTGAGTAACTGAGTACATATTCATTTATTTTAGGATAATTCGATCCTAAACCTAAACTTTACACCCAAGAAAAATATTTTTAATTATGGATACTTAAAATCAAGATGTTCCAACTTGACATTAATTATATTTTATAAGCTGATAAAATGCTAATAAAACAAAATGTCAATAAGTCTCTAATGGTATTAGATAAATCTACTTGCAATCAAAATATTTTTTTTTCATACAAACATACCTACACGTAATTTTATTGGCTACACAGGGGCAATTTGCTATGGCCGGCACGATCTCCCGAGTTATCCGCTTGTGATTTTTTTATGGGGTTTTTGAAATCCCGTGTTTATGTGAACCGTCCAAGAATCCTTTAAAACTTAAAGAACAACATCCAGAAAGAAATTTCCAACATAACGCCTGCTATGCTTAAAAGAGTCATGAGAAGTTCCAGAAATTGGTTTACTCAATGTATCGAGAATGGGGGACGTCAACCCAAACAACCGATACGGTACATTTACCGGCAAAAACCTGGTACCACGGAATATTTGGACTACGACTATATAATTTATAAGAGATGCAAAAAAAATCATACAACAAAAAATAAAGCTTTATAAATTGTCTATATAAAAAGTTATATGAACATTTTTGATAGGATAAATAATAAAGAAGATATAAACGAAAATGTAATTTTGTCAAACAATTTGAGTCCAAAATGGGAAAAAAATGTTAATGTGATTTTTAGTTTTCTTTTTGTTATAAATCATTTATTTTATTTATTTGAATCCTTTTTATTATAAATTATTAATTTTATTTATTTGAATCCCAAATCACTTAAAATTTGCAGAAAAAAATCCAAAAGTAAAAAAAATAAATTTTTAAATTTTATTTAGAGGTATGCCTTGAAAGAATCCTAAAAATTCGGTTTTTTGATTATAACTCGAAAAATATTGCATTTAGACAAAACGGTTATACAACTTAAACTAAAGGTTTTGTAAAAATACATATTTTATGTCAAATAAAGTTTTGTGTCTGTTTTATAGTTTTTAAAATATTGACGTTTTAAATTTTTAAAAAATCGTTAATATCTGAAATTACGCCTTTTCTCGATTTTTGCTGTTTGACCCACAATTTTGACTCCAAATTTGTTTTCAGCGGAAACAAATACACCAGAAAATCTTAGTCCGACACCCAGCACACACCACTTTTTTTTGTGGACCTGTGTTATTATTCTTAAGTTTAAAATAAAAGACCCACCCTGCCTTTAAAGTTTTAAAAGCAGATAGGGATTAGTATTATTTAAATGGCTTAAAAACTCCTATACACCTGTTATGGGTATATTCTGTTTACCTTTAACTTTATACTTAATAGATCAAGAAAAATCAGTAATGAGAGTTTAAAATAGGTCACAGGTCATGAAATTATTGTTTAATGACTTAAACGAATTACATGGATATTCAATTGATTGGTAATTTAAACCTATTAGCTATTTTAAAAATAGTTTGGGATTTAACTGTTTGAAGGACGAAAATTTTTTTAATAACTGGGGATTTTATTTTAATCGGGCCATTTTCCTTCAATGATCAGGTTAGCAAAAAAAAGGAAGAAATAGGCTTTTTATTAATAAGCAGTGTTTGTAACCAAGGTTGAAGATCATAGATAACCTAACTTTAAATAAGTCATCGCTAATCGCATTTATGGCAAGTTTACGCTAGCGCGCACTATACAAACAAAAAGGTTATCCAGCATGTGTATTTGGAATGCAGTTCCAGTGCCAGAAATTTCTATAAATCATTTATATTCATGAAATATATTTTCTATATATTTAAATATTGAATTATTTTCTTTTGCGTTTCTATACAAATATAAATTAGGTAAGGTAGTAATATAAACAATAAGGTAACATAATTAATATTATAATATTTAAATAGCAAAAAATAGGGGCTAATAAAAGAAAGGGTTTGTTTCAAGACCCAGTTTTTGTATCGCCGCGAAACGGTTTTGAAACTGTTAGAATCTGTTAAACGCGTGAGTGTCGACTTTACACGGTTTTATGTCAATTCAAAAACGACAAAGTTTAAACTCTTTCCATGTACTTAAAGTATTCTGCTTTGCTTGGGGATCAGTAAAGGGATCGTGTGATACACTGTCACCTATCAGTTAGAAATGGGTTTATTTGACTGGACTTGCATATAGCTGTACTATACATGGTTTTTTGCGAGATTGGAACAAACTTATAAACAAAAGAGAAAAAAATGTTGGTACAAATAACGTTAACTCTTTTCCTGCTTAGACTTATGTTTTCGATAGCGATAATAAGATATTATAAACATCTTAAATGTATTTATACAAAACGAGCATATATTTACTAGACGCAGCCTTATTTAAAATGGCTAGCCATTTTATAAATTGGCCGAACGAATACGAGCCACATTCTCAAATAGATGATTATGATAAAGAAAAATTACAATTTAAGGAGGAAAACCTAATGACAACTAACCAGAACTAGGTAATAGATTGGAAGTTATAAACAATAGCTTCAAAACTATTACCTAGTTTTGGTTAGTTTTTGGTTAGTTGTCGTTAGGTTTTCCTCCTTAAATTGTAAATTTTCTTTATCATAATCGTCTATTCTTCTCGTTTAGCCATTGAGACATCGTACTTAAGGAAGCAAGGGAATCGTATTAATTTGCAGGCTTTTTATGAATCAACTAACCCTTTAACTAATAAGTGAGTCGTTCTTATTCAGGGTTTAGCAATCGAATTAACGTTAGGCAAATTAATTTTAGGTTTGAAATTTTTGTTAAAAAAAACTTCGCCTCTGGCATATAGGTAATTAGCAATGATAAAAGTGTCTGGCAAAAAATATGTTTGGTAAACCTATCTAAAGACACGAAATTGAAAATTAGGCTTCTTAAAATGTTTTTAAAATCTTGAATTATTACCTGTACAGGTAGGATGAGCACTAATAAACGCAACCGCCACCGCCAGCCAGATAGCCCAGGGTCTTTCCGAAAGAGAAAGGAGGACAAATTAGCCGACCTGAAATTATTGTTTTTCCGACGTTGCTAGCTCCCGTACTATAATTATTTAATAATAATCTGGAAAGCTCTATTTTTTGTTTTATGTAATTTATTGTATTTCTTATAGTGTATGTCTAGGGGTAACATTTATTTACATATATATCGTCCATAGTGGCATTCCCAGGTTGTCTAAAGGATGTCATTAAATCTCGTAACTGCATGTTTCATTACTTTTATATTGTTAACAGAATATCCCTCTTCCTGGACAAAACATCCAAAGACCAGGTACCGCCATTTTCTGTAAAAAACTGACTTTGTCACTTAGCAAAAATCTATATTTTCATCTTATCTTACCTTGTTTTTTGTATAGTACACACTAAAAAATATTCAATACTATTTATTAGAAACAATAACTATTTTTATATTTAGTTTTGCTGATTTTTTTTGCACTGTCAATGTTTTATAGACCAAGATTACAGAAACGTTAGATACTAAAGTAATAACTTGATATTTCTAACGAAGGTTGTCCTAAGGATTAAAAAAAATCTGTATTGGGTCCGCAACAAAATCTATACTTTCTAAATAAATATTATACTTAAACAGCCCATACGTACCATAATGCGTAACGCCCATCTTGTCTATAATGAAATAAGTATTTTTTAGTTTAATCTATTCAACCAGCTTTTGTGGCGTCAGTACCATTTATATCCAACTATATTTAGATATTTATAAATATGTAAAAGCCCTTTGGTTAATATAAAAGGATAATCAAATTAAAGAGTTTAAAATTACTTTTTAATCAGACAAAAAACACTTATGTGATTGTGATGAATACATAAGAAAGTAATTTTAATTAAGAAAGGTAGTATAAAGATAAAATAAATGTAAATAACCTTTTAAGTACGAGAAATTTAAAATCTGGTTGAATATATTCCTTACTTTTCCGTTAAGGACTAACTCGTCGTTAGGGAGAATTAAAAATCTTTACAAATGCGACAATAAATTTAGTTACTATTTTCTTAAAAGATGATAAGACTAATTAAGTAATGCCGTAACACACCATTTATTGATTTTAAGTCGTGCATGAAAGAGTATACAGGAAGTTTCATCAATCATGAGACATCGCTTAATGTGAGATTTCTTAGCCAAAAAATGTTATACAGGGTGTTCGAAAAATAGACGGAGATATTGTAATGGGCGATTCCTTGTTTAAAAATATAAGAAAAAGTTTTTATAAACATGAGTCCGGAAATGCACATTTTTTAAGATACAGGGTGATAACTTAAAAAAAATATTAATTTTTTATTAATATTTAAAAAATATTTACTCGAATCTTTTGTAATTTGGCAATATTATTTGTTGTATTAGAAGGCTAATTTAGCCCTAAATAGATTAAAATATTAAGGCCCAGTGGCGTCCCGGGGCCATCTTAGAGAATAAAATTGGGAAAAAAAAATGTACGCCACTGCCTTTTTTGCAACTTTAATATTTATTGCTTGATTAAGCGACTAAAAATACAACTCCTTCACTTCTTGTATTGTTTTCGTATCTCACTTCGTTTTCGAAAAAAAAAACGGTTTTATTGTATGCCACTGGACAAAATTGGTTTATTAAGTTTTGCTAAAAAAATCACAGGTGCCCTGGAAAACAAAAAATCAAAAACATTTCTAGGAAATAGTTTTAGTGCAACAACAGCTACAACAAATGTTGGAAATGTGCACCATTCATTTCAGTACACCTTCTCACTCGACGAATCATTAAAATTGAACGATGAACTCGAGCTAAAATTCGAGGTCTATTTCTCACTTCTTCGTAAACATTTACAATTTTATTTTTTAACTCTTCTATTGTCTATATGGGAGTGGCGTAAACCAGAGTTTTAAGGTTTGCCCATAAATAAAAATCTATTGGATTTAAGTAAGGGGAGCGAGGTGGCCATTAAATTGGTCCACCTCTTCCAACCCAATTTTCCCCAAAAGTGTTATTTAGATGAGTTCTAACAGCTATACTAATGAGAAGGAGCTCCATCATGCATAAAAGTTATTTGATTACGTACATTTAGAGGAACTTCTTCCAGCAGTAAGGGCAATTCTTGTTGAAAAAACTGTAAGATTCGCCGTTATATCTTAAGGGTAAAAAGAAGGGCCCAAATAAATTGTCATGAACAATACCCATCCACACATTTAAAGAAAATTTTTTCTGGTGACGACATTGTACGTAAGCATGAGAATTTTCTTTACTCCATACATGAGTGTTATAGAAATTAACAATACCATCCCGCCGAAATTCAGCTTCGTCCGTAAAAACTATGGTTCATTAAAATTTCTGTTATTATTAACCTTTTCGTAATACCACTGGCAAAACTGTAAACGGGGCAGAAAATCTCTTGGTAGTAATGCCTGCACACGTTAAACATGATACGGATACAAAAGTTGTTCGGAGAGAGCCTGCCACACAGTGCTATTGGAATGATTATCATCTAATCGAGCTGTTATAGTCCTGGTACTTATACCAGGATTTTGTTCCACGCTACGTAAAACTGCCTCCTCAAACTCAGGCGTTCTTACGGACCTCGGCCGGCCTCTATCATTGGTGGGAATGACAAAACTTCCTAAATAACATTATTGTCAAAAACATTACAAAAAAGAAATAAGAAAATTTACCTCTTTTCCGTAATCTACGGTCTACGCTCTCAATGGTTTTACTATCTTGAAGTTGCCGTTGGGGAAACGCTTCTGCATACAGGCGCCTCGCTGCATATCAGTTACTGCAAGCACGTGCATACATTAAATGCCTGTCTGTCATTTCCTTAAAAGTGTTATTTTCCATCACAAAAACCGAGATAAAAACTTTTTAGAGAAATTTCGCCAAGAAAATTAGGTGAATAATTATTTTCTAAAAGAAATGACGCTTGTCAGTTCCTCCATGCAGAAATTATTTTTTGGTTTCCAAGGCACCTGTGATTTTTTTTAGCAAAAATTAATAAACCAATTTTGTCCAGTGGCATGCAATAAAACCGTTTTTATTTTTTTTTCTCGAAAACGAAGTAAGATACAGAAATAATACAAGAGGTGAAAAAGTTTAGACGCCTAATTAAACAACAAATATTAAAGTTGCAAAAAAGGCAGTGACGTACATTTTTTTGCCAATTTTATTCGCTAAGATGCCCCCCGGGACGCCACTGGACCTTATAATTTTAATCTATTTAGGGCTAAATTAGCCTCTTAATACAACAAATAATATTGCCAAATTTCAAAAAAATCAAGTAAATAATTTAAAAAAATATTAACAAAAAATTTATATTTTTTTAAAAAGTTATCACCCTGTATCTTGAAAACTGTGCATTTTCGGACCCATGTTTATGGAAACTTTTTCTCATAATTTTAAACAAGGAATCGCTCATTACAATATCTCCGTCTACTTTTCGAACGCCCTGTATAAATTATCCCAAAAACGATTTTAAGATACAAAGTGTAAAAGAAACATTTTCAATTTATATGACACTGACCGAAAAACACTTTCTGATAATAACCTTTTGTTATTAATTTAAGTAGTTTTGACCAATTTTGTTCTTTTTTATTATTACTTTGTCATATCTTTTTTGCTGTTAATATTTCGATACTTTGGTATGTTGTAATTATTTTTGCTTGGTTCTACATAAAAAAGGTAGGTACTCTTAAATTAACTTGATAGTCTTAATAGTCTAAGAGCTGGCTGCAAAAAACCTGGCCTATCGAGTAACCGGATGAAATATGTTTTAAATAATACTACTTACTGTATCTATTGAAAAAATCATTTAGTGCCAGGGCAAATATGGTGCATAAAATTGCTATGTTTTTTCTAAGGTACATTTTTTGGACATGAACTGTACCAATCGAGTAACCGCTTGAAACTAATTTTAAAATTTAGTTTTAAGTGAATAAAAAATAATTATAAACAAGTGCCTCTTAAATCTGGTGCTAACCCCATGGCACGACACTTTTTATTTTTTTTGTTGCGTTACTGTGCGAGTAACCGCTTTAAACTATAATCAAATTAAAGTTTAAATATTTCTTATTAAAAAAATACATTAGTGCCACTTCTATTCTAGTGACAAATGCCTGGCACGATACTTTATATTTCTTTAAGTCCCATGCTATTACTTATACAACCTATTATAGAAACATTTGGGAATAAATGAATAAATATCTGATGAACAATTATAGTGATTTTTAAGTATTTTTTTTATTTATACGAGTATTTTATAAAGTATAAAAATTAAAATACAATGCAATTTTATTTCATATATTCTACTATAAAATTAATAAAAAACTTAAATATCTAAAAATATACATTGAAACATATATATGGAATTATTATTAAATATCATCATGATCATCATCATTTTTGCACTTTTTTAACAATATTTAATAAATATAATTCAAAAAAATTTGAAATGCTTTAACAGAACACGTGCGCACTGCACCAGAACTGGTTCAATAACTGAAACGTCCAATGTTCGCATCAAGTTTGGACAGCGTCTCCATCTCCATGCATCTTTTTCTAATGTTAAATCTCTCTCTCGGTAGCATGGGGCTTAAAGAAATATAAGGTATCGTGCCAGGCATTTGTCACTAGAGCAGAAGTGGCACTAATATATTTTTTTAATAAGAAATATTTAAACTTTAATTTAATTGTAGTTTATAGCGGTCACTCGATGGGTACAGTAACGCAAAAAAAAAAATAAATAAAAAAGTGTCGTGTCATGGGGTTAGCACCAGATTTAACGGGGCACTTGTTTATAATTATTTTTTATTTACTTAAAACTAAATTTTAAAATTAGTTTCAAGCGGACAGTTCATGTCCAAAAAATGTACCTTAGAAAAATCATAGCAATTTTATGCACCATATTTGCCCTGGCACTAAATTATTTTTTCAATAGATACAGTGAGTAGTATTATTTAAAACATATTTCATCCGGTTACTCGATAGGCAAGGTTTTTTGCAGCCGGCTCTCGCTCTATAACTATTTTAAATTTAACTTGCATGGTACGAAGAGGGTAATATTTAAAATTATTAAAAATTCAATTTTTTACGAAAAATATTTTAAGTATTATTAAAACCAGATTTAAAATGCATGGGGTTGAATGTATCAAATATATTTTTTAATTACTATTGTCTTTAATTTTAAATGTTACTTGTAGTTTAAGAACCAGTGGCCGGCTACCTGTATGTATTTGACAGACCTGGATTTTAACACAGTGAGTCCTCTATACCTACCAGATATGGAATATATAAACTATTATATATATATATATATTATATATATATATATATATATATATATATATATATATATATATATATATATATATATATATATATATATAGTTTACGAAAAAAGTTATTCTTTATAAAAGTTCTGCATGGTCCAAAACCTTCAGATGTCATTTATATATCAATTTTGGTCAAAAAATCTCTCGTTAAGAGTTGTCCCATACTTTTTAAAACACCCTGTATACTAAACCCAGCGTGGCTGTCGCTTCTGGTAATCATGTGAGACAGTTATCGAAATTTGACTAATTTTAAATGTATTTAACCACGTCTGCAATTTGGAAATATAAAAATATATTACTATTATTATATAAAAATAACAATGGCAGACCTTTACCGCGCGTCTAACTTCGTGATAGGCAAATTTAAGGGTACCAAAGAATATAAGTTTTATATATATATATATATATATATATATATATATATATATATATATATATATATATATATATATATTATATATATATATATATATATATATATATATATATATATATATATATATATATATATATATATATATATATATATATATATATATATATATATATATATATATATATATATATATATATATATATATATATATATATATATATATATATATATATATATATATATATATATATATATATATATATATATATATATATATATATATATATATATATTTATATATATATAGTTATATTTATATATTATTGAGTTTACGAAAAAAGTTATTCTTTATAAAAAGTTCTGCATGGTCCAAAACCTTCAGATGTCATTTATATATCATTTTTGGTCAAAAAATCTCTCGTTAAGAGTTGTCCCATACTTTTTAAAACATAAGTATGTATGTATAAGTCTAAAATGTATAAAACGAAGACATTTATTTGAAATTATTTTAATTGAAAAACAACTTTTTACGGTCAAGTAAAAATTTTAAATTCCGTTTGTTTTTTGTTTATACATCCTGGATGTTTCTCAGAAGTGCTTCCCCTGTAAAATTTTTATTTTTTAGAATTCTTAGGTCATGTGTCATGTCAGTGTTGTTTTTTTGTTTGGTATTACTTCTGGTTTAACAGAAAATAGCTTAATATTAAACACCAAAAGCATACGTTCTTTTATTTTGATCAAATATGACATTCTACATAGAATGAGGCTTATTATATCATTTTTTGATAATTTTCCTGTTTTTTAGATTCCAGTTTAGAGTGTCATCCATGACTACGTTAAGAACCATATAACAGTGGCTACTGGACATTTTCAACAAATATTCTAACTTCATACAAACATTATGCGTCTGAAGCCAAAAGTGTCTGTTAAAATATATTTTTAATTGGTCTATTTTGATTTTGTCTCAAATTTTACTGTTCAAATTAATAAAAAAAAACTGCTGCAGTTCAAAGGTCCTTAGGGATAAACTGCTAATTTAAATTTCTCTATACATTAAAAATAAGAAAAACACGTTCATATTTATTTATTGAATTTCGATTCTTACATTTTTATTTACATCATTACTACCTAATTAGTATGTTTTCAGTTACGGTTATAGGTGTATTATACGTATTTTATAATAGTATAGCAACGTCCAATTTTAACTCACTTTTTACAAAGTATGAATTTAAATAATATAATTAACAGGTAAATCTAAGCTATAAATAGAATAATAACGTATATAGGTATTATCTATACTATTGCACCATCCAACGGAAGGGTACGCAATGCACGAATCAGCACTTAAATCAAAACAATACCACAGGGAAAAAGATCGCGTGAATCCAACAACCCTAATTAACACTAGCGATAATCTTCAAAAGAGTTTTAGTAGAAACAATTTGTTTTTGTAAATGAAAGTTGCATTTATTTAAAACTGTTAATTAGTCCATATATATATATATATATTTATATTTATATATATATATATATATATATATATATATATATATATATATATATATATATATATATATATATATAATATATATATATATATATATATATATATATATATATATATATATATATATATATATATATATATATATATATATATATATATATATATATATATATATATATATATATATATATATATATACAGTATGTCCACGGAAAAGGTGTTGAAGAGAAAAACTTTTTTATTTTTGATTTTATCGAAAAAGCTACTCTTGATAAAAAATTTTGCTACTTCTTAGAGTAAGATTGGGATAGAAACATTTAACATATTTTATACGCGGTGTTCAGAAAATTGAAAAAACTTAAAATGGTACAAGTGTAAAGTGCATTTATTTGAGAAGATATGGAAATAAGTTACTAGAAAAAGTTGTTTAAAATTAAAAGATAGTCATTAATACCAATTTTCGAAAAAATCGGCCTACTTTAATTTATTTTTGATTAAATTTATTTTAATATCAATTTAAATTTTTAATATTAATTTTATCAAATGTTTTGCTATTAAGTAAGCATTTAAAGCTGACGTTACTGCTTCTAATGAATTATAAAAGTGAAGTGTCAATAAAGTTTGTCACTATCAACTCCTACTAGTACAATAATGAGTTGTTAATTTGGAATTAGATAATTAATATTAAAATAATTTTTATCACAAATTAATAAAAGTAGGCCGATTTTTTTGAAAAATGGTATTAGGAACTATCTTTTACTTTTGAACAACTTTTCTTAGTAACTTATTTCCATATCTTCTCAAATAAATGCACTTGACTCTGGAACCATTTAAAGTTTTTTCAATTTTCTGAACACCGCGTATAAAATTTGTTAAATTTTTTTATCGCAATCTTACTCTAAGAAGTAGCAATTTTTTTTAAAAGTAGCTTTTTTTGATAAAGTTAAAAATAAAGAAGTTTTTTACTATTTAACACCTTTTCCATGGACGTACTGGTGTGTCCACGGAAAAGGTGTTGAATAGGAAAAACTTCTTTATTTTTAATTTTATCAAAAAAAGCTACTCCTGATAAAAATGTTGCTACTTCTTAAAGTAAGATTGGGATAGAAACATTTAACATATTTTATACGCGGTGTTCAGAAAATTGAAAAAATTTAAAATGGTACAAGAGTAAAGTGCATTTATTTGCAAAGATATGAAAATAAGTTACTAGAAAAAGTTGTTCAAACGTAAAAGGTAGTCTCTAATACCAATTTTTGAAAAAATCGACCCACTTTTATTTATTTCTGATTAAAATTTTATTATCAATTAACTAATTTCAAACTTTTGTAATAGTAGGCGTTGATAGTGACAAGCTTTATTGACACTTCGCTTTTATAATTCATTAGCTGCAGTATCGGCAGCTTTAAATGCTTACTTAACAGCAAAAAATTTGATAATAAATTGATATTAAAAATTTTAATTGATATTAAAATAAATTTAATCACAAAAAATAAAAGTAGGTCGATTTTTTCGAAAATTGGTATTAAAAACTACCTTTTAATTTTGAACAACTTTTCCCAGTAACTTATTTCCATATCTCAAATAAATGCACTTTACTCCTGTACCATTTTAAGTTTTTTCAATTTTCCGAACACCGTGTATAAAATATGTTAAATGTTTCTATTCCAATCTTACTCTTAGAAGTGGCAAAACTTTTTATGAAGAGTAGCTTTTTTCGATAAAATCAAAAATAAAAAGTTTTTCTTTTCAATACCTTTTCCGTGGACATACTGTATATTGTGATATATATATATATATATATATATATATATATATATATATATATATATATAATATATATATAAATATAATATATATATATATATATATATATATATATATATATATATATATATATATATATATATATATATATATATATATATATATATATATATATATATATATATATATATATATATATATATATATATATATATATATATATATATATATATATATATATATATATATATATATATATATATATATATATAATATATATATATATATATATATATATATATATATATATAATATATATTATATATATCATATTTAATTACTACCTTAGATTTAGTCTTTTCTATCCTTTGTAGAGGTTTTTCATTTTTCATCCTATGACCACATTTTCAAAAATTGCCTTTTTCAAATAGTTATAACTTTTTAAAATTGACCTTCTGAACCGCACCATATAAAAAATGTTTTTAAAATGTACTTTTTTGAAAAACTACAAAAAAATTTTAAAGTTCATCATATCACCATATAATTTTCAATTTTAGAAGAAAAACCATGATTTTCAAAGTTCGCCATTCTTTATTTTTATTCTTTTCTAATTTTAAAAAATTTCCACCATTCCTGGAGGGGGCGGATATTTTTTCAATTTTTATTTACAAAAAAAAACAAATTTTCAAAAATAAAAAAAAAATATTATTTATATACCAAAATATATGTAATTAAATGATTTTAAGGTTTTATATTCCTTATTTATAATCTTAATCTACAATTAAAATGACTGACATTGAATTGTTACTGTATCAATCATTTATCCTATTTAGTAAAATCGTAGATTAAGATTATGAATAAAGAATATAATACCTATATTTAAAATAAGAAAAATAAAATGCTTTTAAATTTGAAGAGTTTGACATTAAATTTTTGACACCCTGTACAGTTCGAATTAACCAAACATGATCTAAGCGACTGATATTACGTTACTTAATAAGTTCCCTGTTTAGTTCTATTAATCAAGCACTATTGGTATTTTTATTCATTTTTAAATTCAATGGTGCAAAATATTTTTTTTTTATATTTTATTTTTGATGTTGACAAAATTTTAGAGGAATATAAATGACCACAAGAGTTACCTAAATATACAAAAAAATACAGAGCATTCTATTTAAAAAAATGCACCATAGTGACGTCACACTTTTTTGTGACACCCTGTATAACAAAAAATTATTTACCTGAAACGCACTGTTTGTTGAATGCCACTGTAAAATATTTCTTGTCAGAGCATTCTAGATTATATTATTATGTACAATAAGAACACTTAAATTTTCGTAGTTCAAGTAGAGATGTTTCGAGAAATATTTTTATTTTTTTTTTATAAATTAATGCAACTGCATATTTAAACGGGATTTTTAATTCCGAATAACTTTTCATAATATCAATTTTCGATAATGTTAAATATAGAGGTACTTTACTCTTGTCTAAAATTCATATTTTTTTACTTACCTCGTACAGGATTAAAAAAATTGAATATCTGATAATTAACAAGAAATGTTTTACACTGACATTTAAAACATCAGTTGTATTTAGCAAAATTTTGTAGAATGTACTATAAAATTCAGTAGAAATAAAAGCAAAATTTGTAAAAAATATATTTTTTTTTTAATTGGAAGGATGTTATTGCATATTTAAACATAGTTTTTAATTTCGAATAACTTTTAATTATAACAATACATATATATTGTTACAGACTTTAAAAATATCTGTTTAGTTAATAGAATTGTAAAAGGTTAGAATTATTTTATTTAGGTTACCTTAGTTTTTCCCTTTTTCGACGGTCACTGCGGATTATCCTGAGGGCGCTGGAGACATCTATTTAACACGTTTCTTGCATCCTGTAGTAAAAGAATTCTTCCAGCTAATTCTAGACTTTTCCAGACTTTTCCATTCTTTTCCACATTACTATATAAAGCGCGAAGGAAATCTGCACGGGCCAGTTTTAGTTTTGTATTCCGACGAGATAAGAAGTTGACAGACAGTTAAAGGTTAAACAGTTGTCATGATTACGTTAAAGAGTTACCATAGAAACGTTTGTAAACCAGATTTCCAATAAAAAGGTGTAAAACCAGGATCCGTGCTTTTATACGGGGTGTCACGGAACATTTTTAATTGGAAGGATTATTGCATATTTAAACATAGTTTTTAATTTCGAATAACTTTTAATTATAACAATACATATATATATATATATATATATATATATATATATATATATATATATATATATATATATATATATATATATATATATATATATATATATATATATATATATATATATATATATAAATTTTTATATATATATATATATATATATATATATATATATATATATACCACGATAAGTAGGACATTTCTGGGACAAAACTTGGGTTTTGGTTTTTAAAGAAAAATAAGTACCACCACCATTGATTAAGGGCTTGGTAAAGTCAATTTTTTTTATAAATTACCTCTTGTACATAACAAATGCCAGAAAATTGTAAATTTTAGCAGTGCCATTATATAAAGTCACAAAACAAATTTTAGTTATCCCTGAATGTTTGATGTAGCATCAATTGAAAGATAGTTTTATATACAAGTTGGTTTAGACATACGTGTAATCTTGTATTTTAAGGTAATTGACTTATAGCAAAAATATATAAGATGTAATATTGAAAGCCCCGGTGGCCTCTGTCGATCAGACATGGTGAATACATGCAGTTAGCCTCTATGACGTAGTTACTCTTTTCGCGGGAAAGTTTTGTATTTGGATTTTAAATGCTTGTAATTTTGTTATGCAATTTTGTATTAAAAAATATTTGACAGAAGCGTTGTTAAGGTATAAATGATTATTTTTAGCCAATAAAATATATGTGCAAGGGGCTTATTTTTAAACCTTATGATTTCATGTACAGTCGGTCAAATATAATAAGTAGTATTTGTAAAAAATATTTCTTTATGTATTAGGTATTTTTTGAAAACATATTTAAATTTATTTTTGTTGATGTGACGCAAATTACTCATACCCAATGTGCCCTTAATTATTAAAGATACGGTTTTAATTATCCTAATAAATGCCCTACCTTATTATTTTTATACGACCCTACTTACAGTTTTTTGACGTCTTACTGCTTTAGTGCCGCAATAATTATTGAATCAAATGAACTTACCTGAAGTTCGATTCTAATTATATGAGGCGTCCATTCCGAAAATATCACATAATTATAACCAAGTAGTATGTGCAATTCCAGCTTCAGCCCACCAAGTTTAAAGAAAATAAGTCCGGTCCTGCTTCCTCACTCACCATCACGGCGGCGCCACCCCGCCGATACCGGTGACATGTCATTGAGTTTAAAGGAATGAATGTTTTATCATTTACTGGGGTTTTGGGGAGGGAGGGTTGTGATATTTTCGGAATGGACGCCTCATATAATTAGAATCGAACTTCAGGTAAGTTCATTTGATTCAATAATTATATTTCGGCGTCCATTCCTCAATATCACATAATTATAACCAAGTAGATGTTCAAAGAATCTGTGTAATGTAAAACATTCATTTACACATTAACATTAAAGTTACTGTTCCTCAATATCGTTTAGGTCGCTAAATACTGTCGGAAGAAGGCCATCGGTATTAGCAAGCGGCCTGTTATAAAATTCGGCAAATACAGATGATTCCTTGGACCATCCCGCCGAAGTTCGGATGGCTTCGTAGCTGAGACCTCTCCGTAACGCAGATGACGTCGATGCGTGTCTAGTTGAATGTGTTGTAAACACAGAGGTATCCACACCCGCGGACTTAAGGGTATCTTTGATCCATCGGCTTAGTGTTTGTTTCGACGCGGGTCTATGAGGTTTTTTACAAGTTAGCCAAAAATCATCACACTCCTTTGGACGAATATGGTTGGTTTTTTCCAGATATTCCATTATCAGTGAAGTAACACACAGATAAGCATTTGTGGAAAATAAGGCAAAGTTAAACAGGGTTGAAAACTCTTGGGAGCAGAGGTTTTTATTAACCCGGGAACTAATATTTTTATACCCGTATTAGTTTTGATGATATTTGAGCATTTGATTAACGACAGCGTTTGAATCCTCTGGCCGGTGGCCAACGCCAATAAAGTTGCTAACTTAAAGGACAAAGCTTTGAGATTGACAGTATTTGGTGAATTTAAAAAGTTCAACACCTGTTGAGGATCCCAAATAGAATGATATTTTGGTTTGGGAGGCCTTTTACGAAAAACTCCTTTTAAAAATCGTTTGATAGGCGGGTTTTTACCTATATTAATAGATGATATTAAAGATATAGCAGCTCTGTGGGAGTTAAAACTACCATAAATATTATTTGTGGAATCTAATAAGCATTGAAAGAAAGTCAAAATATGAGACACAGTGCCACTAAATGGGGATATATGTTTTGTCCGGCAAAATTCCCACCAAAGTTTGAACGTAACGTTATATTGTTTAATTGTTGAATCAGCCAGCGAGTTTTCCATCGTTTCTATTGCTTCATCTGGTATGTTTTTTAACCTAAATGCTTCCCTGATAAACAGGCGGCAGCCAGGATAAGTCTTGTTTTCAATGGGTGTCTTCGATTGCTGTAAGGACAAGATAATAGGTTATCGTCTGGGCCAAAAAATAACGGATTCCCCACCAACATTTTTGTGAACAATGGGTACCATGACTGTGTTTGCCAAAAAGGCACCACTACAATTCCGGTAGCTTTATTGTTAATAATTTTTTGTAAAGTTCGCAAAATTAAGGCAAACGGCGGAAAAGCATAAAAATTGTAGTTCCTCCAATTTAAAGTAAAAGCATCCACGGCTTTTGCCTTTGGATCCCTGAACCAGGAAACGTAGTCCCTGCATTTATGATTAAGAAAAGACGCAAACATATCAATAGTGGGGACACCAAATTCATCAGTAATGGTTTTAAATACATGTTGATTTAAAGACCATTCCGTATCTGAACGCTGTATTTTAGAGGCTTCATCGGCCTTAGTGTTATCACTCGACCGAACATAAGACACAAAGATCGAAATATTTCTGATTTCACAATAGCGCCAAATATCCCGTGTTAAATTATTTAGGGTGATGTGTTGAATACTACCCATTTTATTTACACAGGCTAGTGCAGTGGTATTATCAGTTCTTACCAAAATATTAACATTTTTTAAATGTTTAGCAAAACATTTCAATGCTAACTGTATTGCCTTAAGTTCCAAAATATTAATATATATGATGGTGATTGTCAGCTTTTGTCCACCAGCCATTAGTGCTCTCTCTCCTTGACAGTATGCTCCCCATCCAGTTAAACTGGCATCCGTATAGATTTCCAATTGATAAGTGTCCCTTTTTAACTAATTAAAAGAGTGCTTTATGTGTTCCTGCCACCAATGCATTTCTTCGCGCATTCCTGCTGAGATATTAAGAAAGCCATTGTAATCTCCCTGATAACTTCTAAGAGCTAGAAATTTGGCTCTTTCGAACCGTTTCGTATACATCCAGCCGTATTTTATAGCGGGACAAATCGAAATTAAGGTACCCAAAAATTGAGCAAATAATTTTATTCTGCATCGTGTCATGGCAATAAGTGTAATTAGCCATTTTAATATACGATCTCTTTTTTCCAATGGCAGTTCGATGATCAGTGACCTAGAGTTGAAAACAAACCCAAGGAACTTACAACTTGTGGAAGGAATAAGCTTACTCTTTTGACAGTTAATCAAAAACCCCAATTTTTCTAGTAAAATAACAGTTTTTTGAACATTTTTAAAGCACTCGCTTTCTGAATGACCTATAATTAGAAAGTCATCTAGGTAATTTACACATGTGACGCCACAAATACGCAGTTGTTCAACAACCGGGCGCATAAGTTTTGTAAAGGCATAGGGAGCTGTCGAGAGACCAAAAGGCAAGCAGTTAAACTCATATATTTTGTTATCATATTTGAAACGTAAGTACTTTTTGTATTCTCTATGAATAGGTATTAAATAGTAGGCATCCTTCAGGTCGATTGATGCCATAAAATTATTATGTTGTATTAACCTAATAACTGTTCTGATATCCTCCATTTTAAAACGGGGAGGTTCCAAAAATGTATTTAACTGTTTAAGGTTTAGTATAAAACGCTTGTCACCATTTGCCTTATCCGCAAGAAAAATTTTTGATATAAATCCATTTTTACTTGAAGCACATTGTGTAATAGACCCTTTTAGTAGTAGATTGGAAATTTCAATTTTCAAAAGCTGATTTTCAGAATCAGAAAATATTTGGGAATTAAGAGGTACTTTCTGAAATGGGGTTCTGGTAAATGGAATTTTGTATCCTTGAATACAGTTCAAGACCACAGAATTAGAAGTAATGTCGGCCCATTGTTTATAAAAATGTTGCAGGCGACCCGCATAATATTGTAAACCTACCTGTTTATTTCCTTCTAATCCCGCCTCCTCTGTTGCTCCTTGCGACTGTATGGATGAGGGTAGTCCTTTCGAGTATCCCGATTCTTCGGGATATGAGCAAATCTCCTGTTTGGCCCTGTCTCGCCCGAACGACGGACAGGGCGACGAAAGTTTTTTGCTCCAGGATTCCTGTAGTAAGTATTTTCCCCCTCCCTTTTTTGAGGTCTGGGTTGGTGACTTGTAGATGCGGAACTTTTTAGATCCTTACCAATGCTTTCCAAATTTTTTATTGTTTTAACTTTTTCAGTTAAATCATTTCCGAACAGAAACTCAGTTGGATTAGATTTATCAGCAACTTTTTTACATTATCATTTAGTAAAGGCAAAACACCATTCTTGCGAGAAGTTGAAATTCTATGAAAAAGATTTGTTAAAATTTTCCCCGCGTCGCTTAAATCTTTAAGCAAATCTTTTTTAAAATTATTTGGATTAAATTGAGGGTCATTCAAAATTCTAGTTATTGATTTTCCTATAACAGAAATTCCCTTACCCAGCTGATTTTGGACTTCTGTTTGAGAGAAATCTCGAGTTTTAACCAAATTGTTCTTTTTTACAATGGCCATTACTTCAGGGTTGAGTTTAGGCGGGGACAACTCTTGTAAATTTGAAGGAACTTCAAATTTCTGAAGAAGAGATATAGACTCTTCTTTTGGCATGCCCTTTTGTAAAATATTACGCCATCTAGGTATCAATTCTGAATGTAACTCAAAACCTACATTGGTTGGTTGATCAGGATTTTTCCCTAAAATATCGATAAATTCTTCAGGTATTTCAATTTCATTATGAATTGATATTGAATCTCCAAGATCCTTATTACCATCCCCAGATAAATGAACATCATCTGTCCCTAAATCCAAAATTGCTTCTGGGCTACAAGCCTCAGAAAAAGTTTCATTATGCTCCAGAGATTCAATCCTAGAGCCGGCCCTGTCGGCCCGAGAAGCAGATTACGCGCGCCAGGTTCAGTTCATGATACTATTACTCGAGAAAATAAACCCACGCGCATGAGATAAGCCTATCTCTCTCGCACGCCTGACGTCACTCGATGACAATTTCCCCAGAAACGGCGAGTTTTAATATGGCATTCCGATTTCTGTTTATATGTTAGATGGATTAAGCGCATGATTTATTTATTTTTTAAACGTCATAAGTAATGCCAAAATACAATAAACGTTAAAAAAGGCTTTAAAACACTGCTTTCCCAACCGACAAGCAGAATTGTTGTCATCGAGTGACGTCATGCGCAACGTCGTACGAAATTAAATCGCCAAGTGGTTTTATCTTCTAGTAATAGTATCATGGGTTCAGTTGATACAACCGAAGTAGCGCGGTCTCTTTCCCTCCGTTCAACAGAGGAGTTGCGACCGTATTGGTGGTTGGAGCGACTGCTGTTGCGGCGCTGACGACTTCGGCGGTGGTTTGACGATGTTCTAGACCTTGAGCGACTCGAATGTCGACGTACAATGTCAAACGGAGTTTGTCGATCGATAAACAGAACAATCTCGGCTACAAGCACGGTTTCGAACTCTTTCTCTCTCCTCTAAACTGTTTAATCAGCGTTGTAAATCTTCAAGATTTACCTTTGCCTTCTTATATTTGGATTTCCTTGGCATAGAATCCTCAGAATCCGAGGAATCTCGCTTTCTTTTCGCATCCCTCTTTCTTCCCATCCTAAAAGGCTACGGAATACGGAATAACTAATAAATTAATTAAATAATATACTTACAGTGCGGCAAATTATCTGCAAACCTGATAAGTAGTTCAAATAGTAATTTTAATTACTGGTCAAATAAAAAATTTACAAAACGAACGTCGGCACTACGTAGCGGGCGAAGCACCAAAAGCACAATGACATGTCACCGGTACCGGTATCGGCGGGGTGGCGCCGCCGCGATGGCGAGTGAGGAAGCAGGATCGGACTTATTTTCTTTAAACTTGGTGGGCTGAAGCTGGAATTGCACGTACTACTTGGTTATAATTATGTGATATTGAGGAATGGACGCCGAAATATAATATAATACAGACATCACGGTTTGTATCTGTTTCAAAGCAGTAAATCATTGAGGGTCGCGAAAACTCCTCCTGTAATCGGCTAAGAAAATCAAGGGCGCCCAATAATTACAGGGGCGGTTCTGGTATTATTAGGTGCCGACTGGGCGCCTCGCTCGCGTTCCTAAGATTATTTATTGCGGGGATGTGACTAAGTGACCGCTTTATGTCTGAGATAGACTAGAGTGTAAAAAGTTTTTTAAAAAAGTGTAAAATATTTTTTAAGTTATCAGTATTTCATCGTTGGCCGCATTGGACTTGACAAAATTATATTTTTTAAATTATATTTATTGTACATGTACTGTACCATTAGTGGTATCAAAAAAGTAATATAAGCTTCATGTGCCCTTTTTGGGTTAAACTTAAGATGAAAATTTACGCTCGCTTAAGAGATATAGGGAAAAATAAAAAAATATATATCAATTTTAGAATGACCTTAAATTTTCTTAAACTTAAAAAAGATACAGATTTTTTTTATCTGGCCTTTTTAGAATAAGTACACGAAGTCAGGTAAAAAAGGTAATATACTAAATTCGCTTTTTCAAAATATGGCCCGCCATGGATGATGTTAGTTTTCTATGCGATTTATTTAAACTTTATTACTTTAAACCACACTAGGGTATAAAAGAAAAGCTAATATTCTAGAAACGAAACTATGTTGACATTCAAGTTGTTATTAACATTTAACGTCAATTTCATCTTTACATATTAATTTGTGAAACAAGGAAAATGAAGAAATATGAATGTTAGGATTTGTCGAGGTCCATAATCAGGTAAGAATGGTATATACTGTGATAGCTTTGAATAGACATGGCTAAACTTTTATTGAAGTGAAAACTCCTTTAAGTGCGTTTAGCACTTTTTCTGGGTATCGAATAAGACTGAACCGCCAAACTCGGCTATGCAACGCTCTTGACGCAGTCGGAAAAAAAAACAGATAGATACTAAAATAAGAACAAATGCATAGTATATATATGTATATATATATATATATATATATATATATATATATATATATATATATATATATATATATATATATATATATATATATATATATATATATATATATATATATATATATATATATATATATATATATATATATATATATATATATATATATATATATTATATATATATATATATGGATCGATTCCTTTAGTTTCATTAATTTAAGATTTGCGGATGTTAGACTGTGAAAGGTTAATAGGATATCTCGTCTTGGTGAAGTTTTCCCTTTTGTCTTGTCGCCTTAAGCACACACCCTAATTTTATTCTCTAAAGTCCCTTTAAAATTTTAGGGGGGAAAATCTACTTCCATCAGAAAAAAAAGAAACTTAAACTGAAATTTCAAAAATCTAAGCCGCAAAGAATTTTAACGTCCAATAAATATTTTCCCTATATTGTTAATATTACCCAATAATTACACTCTGGTAATGATGTAAGAACATAGGAATTTTGTCTCTAGTTTAATAAAATAAATTCCAACTCCAATTTCAAAAATGTCCAATAACAAGTTGCGGTATTTCTAACAGATTTAGAAAAAAACATTGGAACTCCACAAATTCCCACATGATACGACCTGTTCGTCAACAAGATCGATTTGGGGTAAATTTAAGTTGTTTTTTATTTTAAGATAAACCAATGATTCGCTGATTTGAAGAAAATGGAGCTAGATATCTGGACATACTCCAATCAAACCTTTTTAATATCATTAATGATGTTTCATTAAATGAAGTAATAGATATTTACTTTTAACAAGATGGTAACCCTGTTAATAACGCTTTTCGAATAAGAGTGTATTTAAATACTCACTTTAGAAACGGTTGGATAGAACCACATGGACCTATAAGGTAACCACCATGATCTTCGAATCTAAAGGTGGGTTTAGACCTGAGCACGTACGCAGTGAGCATCCATGCACGCATTCGTTTGCGTTTGCGAAAAGCGCTTAAATAGGTTTATGTATATTTCGACGCACAAGCTGATCCAGTTGTTCGCAGGAGTGCGTTTATAATGGAAGACGACGATGGCGGGTGCATTTATTTTAATGTATAATATGATAATAAAGAAAGAAGCTCGTAAACGTAGACAACAGACAAAATACTTTATTACGTAACTTTTTATGCACCCTGCAGTACTCGCACATAATCAAAACACGAGCAAAAACTTTCCATTTTTGGCAGTGACACTAGTGAATTTATGATTTGACGTGTCACTGTTGAATGTGTCTGGATTTATATTATTAAGTTACATCTGCAGGGTGCATGATAAGTTACTAATATGGAAACACATTTTAGCAGATTTCGTAAACTGTTGGCTGAAAAGAGCCCAAGCTTGCACATTGGGTACAACTCTTTGTGCTCCTCAAAATATCTAAAAAACATTTTTGTTTAAAATAATTAGGAGAGCCCATATTTTACAACTTGAAAATTTACAGGTGATCTTTGTACCGCCCGGCATAGCAACACCCGATATACATATGCATGTACCTACCTTTTCCAGTTTCAAGGCTGGCCCTAATTTTACTTTTTTCACGGCGAAACGATCCCATGAGACTTTTTATCTTTTTTTGTGCTTCTGCACTATCTAAATTTGCAATATTTAAATTATTCACAAGTGCTTGCCAAGCATCTTGTTTTTTTGTTTTAGAGTAATATTCTTGGTTCCTCACATCCCATAATATAAAATGTTTTTCGAATTCTTGCAATAGAAGCAAAACTCTGGTGGTACTCCACTCCATTTTCAAATTAAACTAATTCGCCCGTTGAAGTACGTGCGTTCGTAGATACTCCCAACAATCCTAACCCCGTTCAAACTGGACGTTTGCGAACCAATTAATTCTTTTGAGCATCGCATCGAGACCGACAGCCGGCGGATCGCGCCGAGGCTATTCGCGCATAGAAACACACAGCGTGAGCGTGCGCGCATAACCGTTTACACTTGAGCATTCGCGGTGGATCAGTGCGTGCGTGCTCAGGTCTAAACGCACCTTAACAGCTCTTGATTTATTCTTTGGGAAGTGTTGAAAAATAAAATTTATATAAAAGTCATCTTGACCCAACAACAACTTAATCAAATAATTTATGAGGCCTTTGCAGAAATAAAACCATTACACATTATGTAAATAATAAAAAATGTAATAAAGTGGTGTGTATAATTTTGAAAAGAAAATTTAATATGCTTTTTTTACTCTACGGTGTGTTCCATTTAAATAATAAAGTAATTCCAAAAACGGCAGATTATTCAACAATTATTATAAAGAAACTTTTGTATAAAACATTTTCCTGTATCTCTTTTAACTAAGAAAATATACGGTCATTCTGAAAGTTAAAAAAATATTTTTTTACATAAATTAAATTACACATATGTAAATAAAAAAGTCTCTCGGTCTTTAATTGTCTTATTTTATTTAAACCACTAAATATTTAGGTAAATATGTATACGTACTGAATAAGCTACATGTATACTACTCCAGAAAGAGCCACAATAGACCGATCGGTCGCGGTGAAAGGGTGTTATACCCACTCACTTACCTACCTACCTACCTACTACTCCAGAAAACGAAGCTGAAAAAAGTGCAAAACTGAGCAATTTTTTCAAAATGCATAGAATGGCATTAAAAATTTGGAATTAGGCTTAACTGCTCCTTAAAATCTATATTATGCCGATGGGCGCTCTTTATTTTTTAGGGGTGAAAACTACCCTTTATTGCTAAAACCCATAAAACTATACATATGACCATTTAAGCTTAAGTTAATTAAAATTTGACTCAAATAAGTTGAAAAAGTAGTATTTTGTTTCTTTGAAACATTTGAAATATTTCAGCCCTTTAAAATCAACCCTTACTATGATTAAACAAAAAAATATTTACCCTAAAAAATTTATTTATTTTCACAGTATTCTGCATGAAATTTTGGGATTAAGCTTAACTTACTTTTCTCTTTAAAATCTCCATTATGCAGAAGGTCGCTTCTTATTTTTTTGGGGTGATGACTACCCCTTATTGCAAAAACATTTAAAACTTTCATAGTAAAGCTTAAGTTACCTAAAACTAGGCTCATATAAAGTGAAAAATAAGTATTTAATGCTTTGAAACATTATTTAGTATATTTAGAAAAATTGTTTACCCTAGAAAAATTAACATATTGTCACTTGTAATTAAAAAATGTGACTGCTCAAAAGTATTACTAATTTATTAATCCTCAAAAAGCCACCCCTTACAATCTTATAATGCAAAAAACAGTACAAAACCGTGGAATAAAAAGAATGCATCGAACCGCTTTTAGAATCTTCCAAGAAATTAGTTTTTGAAGCATAACTCCTTCAGTTTTTGTGAAAAAAAATTTGAAAAAATATTTTGTTGGTTTTTTCAAGAGCTATAAGGTCCTATATATTAAAACTGTTTAAAGCCCTTACTTTTAAAGTGGTAAGTTTAAATGGCTGAAACAAGGTAGTAACTCTATGCATTTTGAAAAAATTGCGAGGCAAAGAGGTTCGTTTCCTGAACTATACGTGCAGTTTCTACAGAAACTATTTTAGCGCCTAAAGGCAAAGGTCCCGATCACTCGGCGCGTAAATTATTGTTACGGACCTAAAAAATATATGTTTACTTTTAATAATGTATTCAAATCAATTTACCATTTCGACGTCCTTTAAAAAGGGTTCTGAAGATTCTGGGTCGTTCATTTTACATGTTGCATTTTGACATTTCGATTTCTCTTCACTTTGTACATCTTAGGTGGTATTTAATTTGTATTATTTTATCATTTCTATTCGTTTCGCATACATTGCCATACTTATATGATGGGATTTCATAAATGCGGTTCATCTGATCTTTTAGCCTTTCATGTTTAGACTTTTTTTAACGGGAATTTCAAAGAATTTAAATAGAGATCGAACGCTGTAAGAACAACACCGATACGTCACGGTCTCATATGGCAAACTAATATAAAACCGTGACGTATCGGTGTTGTTCTAACAGCGTTCGATCTCTACAATATCGTTGTTAAAGTTATTGTTAATTTTCCTTTTTTTTTGGAAAAAGCTTTATACTAACCTTCTTCCAAAACTCAATCAACTAGTTTTGGAAGATAGAAGGTCTCATGTTGTTGAGAGACCTTTTTGCTGTAATTTTCACTGCCACCGCTCTGACCTCACGGGTTCTAACAAATCCATCTTGTTTGCTATTAGAGTGATTTGACAAAAAGTTCTAAGAAATATCATTCATTTAACCAACATAATTGTCTGGTCTTACTAACATATTATGTAAAAAATAAAATCGTGGTTGGTCCAATTTGGTCATTATATTATCTTTTTTTTAAATCAAAATTAAGACTTTTTTCTCAGGCAGTGCCTATTACCTGAAAATTTGGTTTAATTTGATTGTTTTGTTAGTTTTCTACCTTTGATTTATTCTAAAAAAAATACTTTAATATGCGTTAGTCACTAAAAAAATTCAAAGACTTTTAACTAATAATACTAAATTTGCTTCGATCTTTACAAAACTTTTATAACTAAGATAATCAGTCGAAATGTGTTTCTTACAAAGTCTAAAACGCGGAAGACAGTTAAAACATTATTTGCGATTTTAATATTTTCTTAATGGCATAAAATATATGAATAAAAAGTATATAGACATCTAATTACTAATACCAATATACGTTTCAAACTCTTTAATAAATTTCTTCAAACGCTCTAAAACGAATTAAGCACTGTCTTCGGGGTCTGTTCCCTGTTTCCAAGCCAAGACAAAATTGGGTGTAACCTGTTAAAAAAAATAATCCTAAAGATTATCGTAAACTTGTTAAATGATCATTAAATCAACAATGATGGGACATTATTTGAAATGGTCTCTTTAGGACTGACCACAGTTTCATTATTTCTTGAGCAGCCGTAGCAAATCGCTTTCTTATTATGAAGTCTCACTAACATAAAATATATAAAGTTTAGACAACAATGGGGTTTATTTTATATTTTTTTGTATTTAATTGTGTAGGAGTAGGTAGGTATAATAAAAAAAAATAAAGTTAAAGATTGTGCCAGCATAGCACTGACCAGTGACGGTTCGTGCGTTAAGCTTAAAGAGGGCAAAAAGTAAATATTAAATAAAAAATCCGTATACAAGATCGCTGAAGATACTCCATGTTATTAAAAGTGAAACGTTGTATTTTGTTATCTTTGGACAGTCCAAGAAGGCTGATGCCTAAGTACTAACGTACCGTGGGTGTCTTAAGAGTGGTGAGAGGAAGTTTGTTCACACGGGACTTAAATATTTGGAGACTAGGAAAAAAAGGAAAAACTTCTGCGGGTAGCAGGTTCCAAAGTCTAGACACTCTGGAGATGAAAGAACAAAGAAAGCGGAAAGTTCGGGGCCTCTCTACTTGTACTGTAAAAGGATGCATAAAAGTTGCACTACGTGTTGCTCTGTTGGGCGCTGCCAGAGGGGGAATTATACCAACTCCTCTGAGCAGAAGCCGTGAAAATACCTATAGAGGAGCGACAGATCCCCTACAGCTCGACGGTGGGAAAGAGGAAGAAGCCTTTCTGTAAGCGTGGGATCATTAATAAGATGAACGGCTCTTCTTTGAATAGAGTCCAGAATGCTAATTGTTGTAGGAGATGCCATTCCCCAGACATGAGAACATTATTCCAAAGAGGGTCTGATTTGGGATACATACAGAGTATACAGATTGGAAGAAGAGAAATACTTTCTGGCTCGAAAGAGGAATGTAAGCTTCCTTGAAGCTAGCGAGGCTATAGATGTAATGTGTGTCAGCCAAGGTTATTATCAACGCCGACAAGATTGAACGACTCTTTGTTCTGCAGAGCTTGGCCGCTCATATGTAACAGACAAGCATTGGTATACTTTTTTCGCGACAGCGAACATGACTGTGTTTTTGAGGCATTAAACTGAACAAGATTTTTGACGCCCCAATTCAGGATAAGTTTGAGGTCCTGTAAGAGGGACATCCGCAGTGACCTACGCTTGGTTTCCAAATCAGGCTTATTAACTGGCTTAAGATAATGAATGTTAGAGTGGAGTGTACTATCGTCAGCAAAACTATGAATGGGATTGATTGTGAAGAGAGAAGATCGTTACGGTGTAGAAGAAACAAAGTGGGTGTCAGTACTGAGCCCTGGGGCATCCCAGCATTAACCTAGTAGAAGCTGGAAGAATAACCATCTACAGTAATTGACATACGTCGCGTCGTTTAGAAAGGAAACTGAAGAGCCAAAAGCAAAGCTTAGGAGGAAGACCCCGAGAAGTAAGTTTGTTAAGAAGCCCCTCAGGCCAGACCTGATCGAAAGCTTTGGATATGTCAAGAGCAACGATCTGGGATTCACCAAGCAACTGAAGGGACTTGTTTCGGTTGTCTGAGACAAAGGAAAGAAGATCAGCTGTGGATCTTCTGTGCCGGAATCCATACTGTCTATCATGTAAAATCTTATGTTTTCCAGATACTTCAAGGTTTGGGAATTAATAATTTTTTATACTACTTTTTGTTATTTTTAAACAGAGAGTGTGTCGATTCATTTTTAACCGACTTCCGAAAAAAATAAGTAAGTTATTCACCAGTTAGACACCTGTGTATGTAATATTATTGAAACTGCTAAATAATTACATATGATAATTTATTCGAGTTTTTAATAAAATCTACAAAAGTTTATATTTGTATGTATGTATATATCCATGATTGTATGTATGTATGTTTGTCCACACATTTCTCCGAAACTATTAATTGGCTTGTAATTATTATTTTTTTATTGCCTTAAATTTACTTTCACCCAAGAAACAGTATCAAATACAATACTTAATTATAATAAAAATGATCGCTTTGCTGGAACCAAGCTTAAAAAAAATATAGGCCCTCAGTTTCTTTTGTACCTACTTTTGATTTAATTTTTATTGGTTAATTTAGTGTATACACAAAAAATAATGTTTTATAATTTAGAGTTTTTTTAAGGTAGTTCACTCGCGACAGTCGATCGCCTTATAGTAAGTAAAGCCAGGTCCGTCCACAAGTCAAATCGAGATTGAGATGAACATCTTTTATCTTCGTCTCTTTCATGCCATCCGCGCCGGAATTCATTCCCTTAACTAGTACCAGTACGGATAATTGTATTTTATCCTATTTTAGTTTAATCCTTGATGCAGTATTTTGAATGGGCCACAAATTTAGCGGTGTTCCAAATAAAATCGAATACGCTTTACCAAAAGTTAGAGGTTCTCAATGCTTGAAAATATTATTTTTGTTGGAGACTGTACAAAACACATGTAAACTTTCAAAAATCAATATCTTTTTAACAAAACGATTAAAAAATTCAGATTTGTTTTTAAATTTTATAATACTTTGATTTATATTGCATTATTATTAGGCCTATAGCCCTAACAAACGGACTATCAAAGGTGACTGAACGTGCCATCTTGTATACATATAAAAATCACCTAGATAAAGTTCCTGAAAAACAATTTGGTTTTAGGGAAGGGCATAACATCACCATGCTTATTTTTAGAGTTATACAAGAGGCATTAAATTACATGAATACGCAACAAAACACCGTGTTATTGGCTCTCGATATTAAGAGAGCCTTTGATACTGTGTGGCACAATGGCCTAATTTATAACCTTATTAAATTTCACAACCTACCTATGTATGTTACCAAACTTATACACTCTTACATATCGAATAGAACTTTCCAAATCAGAGTGAAAAACACCTTGTCAGGCAGAAGAAAAGTGCACGCTGGCGTGCCACAAGGCCCCGTACTATCGCCTAAACTGTATAACCTTTTTACAGCGGACTTTCCTAAATACCCCTCAGCTAAGGTGGCTTTACTCGCAGACGACTCACTGATTTACGGACATTCATATTAAGGTGGGTTTAGACCTGAGTACGTACGCAGTGAGCATCCGCATGCACGCATTTGTTTGCGTTTGCGAAAAGCGTTTAAATAGGTTTATGTATATTTCGACGCACAAGCTGATCCAGTTGTTCGCAGGAGTGCGTTAATAATGGAAGACGACGATGAAATCATGGCGGGTGCATTTATTTTAATGTATAATTTGATAAAAAAGAAAGAAGCTCGTAAACGTAGACCTCGTCGTTGGTGGCAAACTTAATTTTTACGCAACAGACAAAATACTTTATTAAGCAAGTTAGTCGCCCGTTGAAGTACGTGCGTTCGTAGATACTCCCAACAGTCCCAATCCCGTTCAAACTGGACGTTCGCGAACCAATTAATTCTTTTGAGCATCGCATCGAGACCGACAGCCGGCGGATCGCGCCGAGGCTATTCGCGCATAGAAACACACAGCGTGAGCGTGCGCGCATAACCGTTTACACTTGAGCATTCGCGGTGGATCAGTGCGTGCGTGCTCAGGTCTAAACGCACCTTTACGCAAACGTTGCAAAGACACACATTCAAAACCACCTCCACTATTTAAAGTCTTGGTGGGATAAATGGAAAATTAGTGTAAATGATAATAAGAGTGAATGCATGATAATTACTAAGAAGTTTACAAACCATAAAATAAACATCCCTATCAAATCATACAATTAAAAACAATGAGATACCTCGGTGTCATAATAGACGAGAGGTTATCATTTAAACCCCACATTACCCACGTGTTGCATAGGGGCTATGCAGCAATGCATAGTCTCTACGCAATGCTTTCCCCTAAATCTGGCCTTTCCCCAGAAATTAAAGGGCTATATTCAAACAAATAATAAGACCTATACTAACATATGACTGCAACGTTACCAAAATAAGGTCCTAAGATGCATAATATCTTCGAACCGATACGATAGAATAGACGCACTACACGACCTGGCGGACATAGACAGAATGGATGAATACATATACAACATTGCTTGTAAATTTTATTAAAAACAAGCACCATCATCCATTCTTACTAGACATTTAACTAACCTAAGACAACATAACCATTATACTGAAGACTGCCCTTTTATTAGGGAGATGAGGACTAGTCCTTACTATCCCATCCTACTCTTAAAGTCCTTAAAATATGTAAATATCGTACAAATAACTTAATCATCACCACGTGAGCATGATTAATGTATATAAAGTATAAATCAATATGTATAAATGAGAATGAATGATAGTATGCATGCACCAAGGTGACAAAAACTTGGTTTCTACGCGCGCTACGCGTACCTGATGAAAATCGAGTAGGTTTTTGCGTTTGCCTTTTCCTACAAACATTACTAATTACAAATTTATTACAACTAGCAATCGCTTTCTTATTATGAAGTCTCACTAACATAAAATATATAAAGTTTAGACAACAATGGGGTTTATTTTATATTTTTTTGTATTTAATTGTGTAGGAGTAGGTAGGTATAATAAAAAAAAATAAAGTTAAAGATTGTGCCAGCATAGCACTGACCAGTGACGGTTCGTGCGTTAAGCTTAAAGAGGGCAAAAAGTAAATATTAAATAAAAAATCCGTATACAAGATCGCTGAAGATACTCCATGTTATTAAAAGTGAAACGTTGTATTTTGTTATCTTTGGACAGTCCAAGAAGGCTGATGCCTAAGTACTAACGTACCGTGGGTGTCTTAAGAGTGGTGAGAGGAAGTTTGTTCACACGGGACTTAAATATTTGGAGACTAGGAAAAAAAGGAAAAACTTCTGCGGGTAGCAGGTTCCAAAGTCTAGACACTCTGGAGATGAAAGAACAAAGAAAGCGGAAAGTTCGGGGCCTCTCTACTTGTACTGTAAAAGGATGCATAAAAGTTGCACTACGTGTTGCTCTGTTGGGCGCTGCCAGAGGGGGAATTATACCAACTCCTCTGAGCAGAAGCCGTGAAAATACCTATAGAGGAGCGACAGATCCCCTACAGCTCGACGGTGGGAAAGAGGAAGAAGCCTTTCTGTAAGCGTGGGAGCATTAATAAGATGAACGGCTCTTCTTTGAATAGAGTCCAGAATGCTAATTGTTGTAGGAGATGCCATTCCCCAGACATGAGAACATTATTCCAAAGAGGGTCTGATTTGGGATACATACAGAGTATACAGATTGGAAGAAGAGAAATACTTTCTGGCTCGAAAGAGGAATGTAAGCTTCCTTGAAGCTAGCGAGGCTATAGATGTAATGTGTGTCAGCCAAGGTTATTATCAACGCCGACAAGATTGAACGACTCTTTGTTCTGCAGAGCTTGGCCGCTCATATGTAACAGATAAGCATTGGTAGACTTTTTTCGCGACAGCGAACATGACTGTGTTTTTGAGGCATTAAACTGAACAAGATTTTTGACGCCCCAATTCAGGATAAGTTTGAGGTCCTGTAAGAGGGACATCCGCAGTGACCTACGCTTGGTTTCCAAATCAGGCTTATTAACTGGCTTAAGATAATGAATGTTAGAGTGGAGTGTACTATCGTCAGCAAAACTATGAATGGGATTGATTGTGAAAGAGAGAAGATCGTTACGGTGTAGAAGAAACAAAGTGGGTGTCAGTACTGAGCCCTGGGGCATCCCAGCATTAACCTAGTAGAAGCTGGAAGAATAACCATCTACAGTAATTGACATACGTCGCGTCGTTTAGAAAGGAAACTGAAGAGCCAAAAGCAAAGCTTAGGAGGAAGACCCCGAGAAGTAAGTTTGTTAAGAAGCCCCTCAGGCCAGACCTGATCGAAAGCTTTGGATATGTCAAGAGCAACGATCTGGGATTCACCAAGCAACTGAAGGGACTTGTTTCGGTTGTCTGAGACAAAGGAAAGAAGATCAGCTGTGGATCTTCTGTGCCGGAATCCATACTGTCTATCATGTAAAATCTTATGTTTTTCCAGATACTTCTAGGTTTGGGAATTAATAATTTTTTTATACTACTTTTTGTTATTTTTAAACAGAGAGTGTGTCGATTCATTTTTAACCGACTTCCGAAAAAAATAAGTAAGTTATTCACCAGTTAGACACCTGTGTATGTAATATTATTGAAACTGCTAAATAATTACATATGATAATTTATTCGAGTTTTTAATAAAATCTACAAAAGTTTATATTTGTATGTATGTATATATCCATGATTGTATGTATGTATGTTTGTCCACACATTTCTCCGAAACTATTAATTGGCTTGTAATTATTATTTTTTTATTGCCTTAAATTTACTTTCACCCAAGAAACAGTATCAAATACAATACTTAATTATAATAAAAATGATCGCTTTGCTGGAACCAAGCTTAAAAAAAATATAGGCCCTCAGTTTCTTTTGTACCTACTTTTGATTTAATTTTTATTGGTTAATTTAGTGTATACACAAAAAATAATGTTTTATAATTTAGAGTTTTTTTAAGGTAGTTCACTCGCGACAGTCGATCGCCTTATAGTAAGTAAAGCCAGGTCCGTCCACAAGTCAAATCGAGATTGAGATGAACATCTTTTATCTTCGTCTCTTTCATGCCATCCGCGCCGGAATTCATTCCCTTAACTAGTACCAGTACGGATAATTGTATTTTATCCTATTTTAGTTTAATCCTTGATGCAGTATTTTGAATGGGCCACAAATTTAGCGGTGTTCCAAATAAAATCGAATACGCTTTACCAAAAGTTAGAGGTTCTCAATGCTTGAAAATATTATTTTTGTTGGAGACTGTACAAAACACATGTAAACTTTCAAAAATCAATATCTTTTTAACAAAACGATTAAAAAATTCAGATTTGTTTTTAAATTTTATAATACTTTGATTTATATTGCATTATTATTAGGCCTATAGCCCTAACAAACGGACTATCAAAGGTGACTGAACGTGCCATCTTGTATACATATAAAAATCACCTAGATAAAGTTCCTGAAAAACAATTTGGTTTTAGGGAAGGGCATAACATCACCATGCTTATTTTTAGAGTTATACAAGAGGCATTAAATTACATGAATACGCAACAAAACACCGTGTTATTGGCTCTCGATATTAAGAGAGCCTTTGATACGGTGTGGCACAATGGCCTAATTTATAACCTTATTAAATTTCACAACCTACCTATGTATGTTACCAAACTTATACACTCTTACATATCGAATAGAACTTTCCAAATCAGAGTGAAAAACACCTTGTCAGGCAGAAGAAAAGTGCACGCTGGCGTGCCACAAGGCCCCGTACTATCGCCTAAACTGTATAACCTTTTTACAGCGGACTTTCCTAAATACCCCTCAGCTAAGGTGGCTTTACTCGCAGACGACTCACTGATTTACGGACATTCATATTAAGGTGGGTTTAGACCTGAGTACGTACGCAGTGAGCATCCGCATGCACGCATTTGTTTGCGTTTGCGAAAAGCGTTTAAATAGGTTTATGTATATTTCGACGCACAAGCTGATCCAGTTGTTCGCAGGAGTGCGTTAATAATGGAAGACGACGTGCATTTATTTTAATGTATAATTTGATAAAAAAAAGAAGCTCGTAAACGTAGACCTCGTCGTTGGTGGCAAACTTAATTTTTACGCAACAGACAAAATACTTTATTAAGCAAGTTAGTCGCCCGTTGAAGTACGTGCGTTCGTAGATACTCCCAACAGTCCCAATCCCGTTCAAACTGGACGTTCGCGAACCAATTAATTCTTTTGAGCATCGCATCGAGACCGACAGCCGGCGGATCGCGCCGAGGCTATTCGCGCATAGAAACACACAGCGTGAGCGTGCGCGCATAACCGTTTACACTTGAGCATTCGCGGTGGATCAGTGCGTGCGTGCTCAGGTCTAAACGCACCTTTACGCAAACGTTGCAAAGACACACATTCAAAACCACCTCCACTATTTAAAGTCTTGGTGGGATAAATGGAAAATTAGTGTAAATGAGAATAAGAGTGAATGCATGATAATTACTAAGAAGTTTACAAACCATAAAATAAACATCCCTATCAAAATAAACAATAATCAAATCATACAATTAAAAACAATGAGATGCCTCGGTGTCATAATAGACGAGAGGTTATCATTTAAACCCCACATTACCCACGTGTTGCATAGGGGCTATGCAGCAATGCATAGTCTCTACGCAATGCTTTCCCCTAAATCTGGCCTTTCCCCAGAAATTAAAGGGCTATATTCAAACAAATAATAAGACCTATACTAACATATGACTGCAACGTTACCAAAATAAGGTCCTAAGATGCATAATATCTTCGAACCGATACGATAGAATAGACGCACTACACGACCTGGCGGACATAGACAGAATGGATGAATACATATACAACATTGCTTGTAAATTTTATTAAAAACAAGCACCATCATCCATTCTTACTAGACATTTAACTAACCTAAGACAACATAACCATTATACTGAAGACTGCCCTTTTATTAGGGAGATGAGGACTAGTCCTTACTATCCCATCCTACTCTTAAAGTCCTTAAAATATGTAAATATCGTACAAATAACTTAATCATCACCACGTGAGCATGATTAATGTATATAAAGTATAAATCAATATGTATAAATGAGAATGAATGATAGTATGCATGCACCAAGGTGACAAAAACTTGGTTTCTACGCGCGCTACGCGTACCTGATGAAAATCGAGTAGGTTTTTGCGTTTGCCTTTTCCTACAAACATTACTAATTACAAATTTATTACAACTTATTGAAACAATAAATCTTTAAACTTTCTTAAATAACAGCAAACTGCTTAGTCTTTTGTAAAGTCACCCCGGGAAACGACATTACCATGAAAACAAAAAACGTTACATCTACCTCAAAAGAGCGACCACCAGCTCTGGCCCACTTGGCTGACTTGTCTTCAGGATACTGAACAAGGAAAACTGTAGAAATAACTTTATATAATGTATAGGTAATGACATGTAAATTACCAATAATTAATATAGCACTTGTTTGAGTTGAGTTGAGTTTTTGAAAAAATATCGTAAAAACCGTTTTCAAGATATTCCGAAATGAATGCACGGCTTTCCTACATGACAGACATCGACATTATTAATTTGAACAATTTGATTGTCAATTTCTCGTTTTACACATAATAAAAAGATTTCGTTTTCTTTAATTAGATTAAAAACACTTTTATTAACCCTATATTTCAATTTCATTTACAATTAATTCTTTAAAACAGCCGTTTGACGAGTGAATTACCTTAAGTCGATTTGATTTTTTACATTACCTTTTTAAAATAAACAGGTCATAAGTGAGTTAAGCTTGGGCCATCGTTGTTCTTTAACATGACCTTATTCTTATTAGTTGAGCGTTCGAATTTAGGTAAACAGGGTGATTAACGGGTAAATGATATTGTTTAAAAAACATTTTTTTAAGAAGTCCATCAAGAAATTACCCAACTATTAACAAAATAACGCGAAAAACAAATCATTGCAAACCTAGTGTGCAAATGATGTACTGAAATATGAAATTGCTAACATCACATTTGTTTATTTTTCCAATCTTCGCTGCACAAATCCTATTAAAAATAGCAAGCAATATGATTGCATTTCTCATCACATTTTCCGAATGATCCATGTCTCGAAAGGGACGCTGAACGATAACTTTTTCTTTGAGGAAAAAAGTCTGGTGATCTTGCTGGCCATTAAAAATTAGATAATTAATCTGCCGTTCTATCCAAAATAAAGACCTTAATCAAATGGTTTTTTACCTTATTAGCACCATCGGCTGAAGCTGAACTTGCTAGAATAACAAAGAAGCACGTTTTTTTATCGATGTACTAAAAACTTAAAATATTTTATTTCAAATTATTATATTTCTCAAAATTACATTTTTTTCGAAACAACCAAGGTCTACTTAGCTTGTAATCTAAAATTTCACAACAAATATCAGGGTAAAAGTAAGTTAATAAAGTAGGTCAATGGAAAAATTCAATAATAATAAGTTGTGTATCATTTTTAAGGTTATTAAACTTATCTGTTTTTAAAATAGAGTGTACTGAGTACTAACGAACCATAGTTGTTTTAAGTAAAATAACGGGTAGTTTACTAAAACTAAACTTTATTGAATATTTGAAGAAGTAGGAAAGATCTCTACAGGCAGTAAGCTCGACAACATCTGTCCAGTTGGGCTGTGAAGGGATGGATGAAAGTAACCCTTCGTGTTACTCTATTAGGAGCCGCAATATTGGCTAATTCCTAAAAGCAGAAGCCATGAAAATATTTATTTAAAAGGGATAAGTGCCGTCGGTGGGCAAGAAAAGAAAGTTCTCAGTGGGGTCATAACTAAGCGAACGACTTTTCTTTGAATTAAATTGAGAATGCTAAGATTGCGGAACTCTAAGGATACATACAATGTATACAGTATATATAGATCAGAAGAGGAAAATTACTTTGGGGTCGAAAAAAGAATCCGAGCTTTTTCGAAGCTGCTGTAGCTATGGATATATTATGTTGTATGATGTTTTTTAATAATTTGTCCTTTTTTATTGTTTTATATATAAATTGATTTTAGGCTTCTTATACATCTTTATTTTGGTATGACAAAATTAAGTAAAAAAGTGGGACTTTTTATTCAATTAGTGGGTTTAGTCTAATTTTTGCCACGTAATTTTGCTTAAGAGTGTATTGTATATTAGCAGAAGACACCATAATACTTATGGTCAGTGTCGTTTATTCACTGCAAAAAGTGGACGGCCCCATTATTTAATTTAAACATTACTGTCATAATATTATAGGTAAAAAGTTAAACTATTTTCCAAAATAATTTAATTTGTTTCAAAAAGTGGGGAGACCTGGCTTCCCAAGCATACGCTACTGCTTGTGGTAATGTCCCACTTAAGATACTTTCAGCAACAAATATTTTCAGTGTTATTTAGTTAACATTGGATAGTTTCAGAAGATCCACAAGTCAACTTATAAACTTTTGTTGAACCTAGTGTCATATTCAAGAAAGTATAATTCATAAACTTTTTTTTTTAAACAAGAAGTGTCATGTTTTTTAACACAGCATATTGTTTCTGAATAAAAACATTTGCTTTAAAATAAACTTCTATTAAATGAGGCTCTCAAGGTCTACTGTGAAAAAATTAACTAATCATTATTTATTAAATTTTACCTTTGGTCGAGTATTGAACTTGAAAAGATAGACATACACAATTTTACATTACTGATAAATATTTTTCAGTGTTGGACTAGCTGTTTATAAATCAACAGGAAAAACATTTAAAAAAATAAAATTTTAACTTTTTAAAAATATATATATTATTTTTTAAAATATTTGTATAGTATTTTAAAGCTGTATTTCCTACCTAATTCACACCTTTTAAGGAAATGGGATGCAGAATATTCCTAGTGTGTATCGCTCCAGATACAATCAAGCAGACCAAGAAAACTAAAGGGTCTTTTTTTCTAAAGGTACCTTCATTTGCTTTGAATTTTCATTTCAAGCTAATACAAACCAGAGTGTAATGAAAATCATAAAAAATGTATTTAAATATTATTTCAATTAAAGCGCGCTCAAACGCAAGTATGTGAGTTTTTACATAGTTTTTGTTATGTTTTATAAACTTATTCTACCTTTTTAAAAGTATTTTAAAATTACTTAAGCACTTGTTGTCCCGATATACAAAAAAGGCGGCCCCGACGCTCTAGAGAACTACGGTCTAATCGCGATTTTAAATATTATTTCTAAAATCTTTGAGAGAATCATGTTTGATCGCATGTTTGAATATCTCACTAATAAGGCTCTCTTCACAGATTATCTATATTAAATAAAAAAAGCTCTCTTAACAAATACACAATATGCATTTTCTCCGGGAGGATCAACGGAGGATCCGACTACTGACTTTCTAAATGAAGTTTATCGTAAACTGGATCAGGAAGAGTGTATGCTCGGGCTCTTCTTTGATCTTTCCAGGGCTTTTGATTGCCTTAATTACGATTTTTAAAAATATAAACTACATTCTCTGAGTTTCAGAGGCTCTATATATGAGTGGCTGTCGTCTTACTTAACTGATAGAAAAATAGCAATAAGGGTATTAAATAGTATTTCAAAAGAACACTATATAGATATAGGAGTTCCGCAGAATTCCGTATAAGGACCATTTCTGTTTATTATATATGTAAACGAAATATCACACTATGCAGATGATACTTCGGTGGTGGTGTCTGCGCCAAACCCCGAGGAACTAAATAAAAATGTTGAGAAAACATTAACAGAGTTTAGGTCTTGGTGTGATTTTAAAAACCTCATGCTCAAAGAAAATCAAACTAAATTTTTGGCGTTTAACAATAAAAAAAAGCCTGATAATTAGGTAATTATAATTAGTCTGCGAGATAGATCTTATCTTGATGCAAGTAATGTAGTAAAATTTCTGGGACTGTTCGTAACTGATGATTTGCGATGGAGTGGCCAAATAGACTCTATTAGTAAAAAAAATAATAAGGTATATTTTGTTATTAGTAAGGTAAAGTCAATTTTGGGTGTATTGCCATATTAGTTATAATATTGTCCTGTGGGGTTCAACTGATATACAAAGAATTTTTATAATCAAAAAATGGTTATTACATTGATATACAATTTGTTATATCGAGAATCCTGCATAACAACTTTTATTAAAAATATATTTTTTACAGCCCCCTGTTTGGACATCTATAAATTATATGTATGGTACTAGAAATAAAGACAACTATGTTGTTGAAAAAAACAGGACAGAAATATTTGAATCCGCACCCTCGTATACATTAGTTAAATTATTTAATCACCCACCACTCCAAATTAAAGAACTTAGTTACTGTGTGTTTAAACAAAAAATTAAAAACTATTTGGCGAAAAAATGCTATTATTCAGTAAGTGAATTTTTAGGTGCTAAACACGTGGATTGGACATAACAGCCCTTTTCATTATGTTGGTAGCGTATGGGTGTGCTCAATTATTTATCTATGATATGATATATTTTTTTTATTATAGTTGGTCTCTAGACCTTTTTTATTGACCACCATATCCAATATTTGTAAATTGGCTTACATGTAATACACATATTTAATTTTAAATTTAAAAATTAAAAAAAAATCTTTGTTTATATGCCCACTTACTTACGCACTGGGCGAATTACTTTATCATTAATTTTATTTTTCTTTTTTGACACATGATAATCGCTTGAAGCAAGGCAAAAAGGATTAGGGTATACTTGATGCTTGCCATAGTTAACCATGTAATATGTGGTTGTGGCTTGTCGTGTTGGAAAAAAACACTATTAACTCAGTGATCCACGGCTTTTTTATGATGGCAGACTTGAAACGGGTTTTCAGGAATTTTGATTATGTGGAATTAGTAACACCAATTTCATTAGGCGTATAGTCCTTTAAAATTATCCTTTTTGTATTCTGAAAAAGGCTTACTACAATATTATTTCCTGCCGAAAAATGTGATCGAAATTTTGTGGCTTTCGGTATAGAAGGGTAACACCATTCTTTGCTTATTGTTTTTTGTTATGGTAGTTCCATTCCAAATCTTCTGCTTTATACCGACGCAAAAGTGTTTCATAGGAATTAGCACGTCGTTGTTTCAATTCTTGGGTCTATTACTTTAAAAACAGAAGGTTATCGAGCAGAGTGTTGTAAATAGAACGTTGAACCTATTATTAAGAATAATACAATGATCATCTATGACTTTAACTACCAAAATTAACTCAGGCGTACCAAATAAAAGTACGTAAGAATTAACTAAGAAAGTCATTTTGTTTTTGAATTTGTTGCTATATTAATACAACGTTTTGGAGTGGCAAGAATGCATCTCCATATTATAGCTTTTCTACGATGGATATTAATGTTTATTTCTTTGTGGTACATGAAACAAATAGTTATTTGTTTCTTGTTTTGTTGCCCTTTTCTATGATCTGTTCATTTTCGATTAAGAAAAATACCTAGTAAGTAACCACAGTTACTGATATTTTAAACCAATAAAATGATTTTTTTTGTAACTATCCCACTAAGCAAAAAACATCTTTAGCACGTTTTGTAACGTTATTCAAAAGTATCTGTGATAAAGTTTCATGTCAAACGTTATTTTATCATGTCTGTTTCGTTTTCTTAAACTGTTACTAATAATTTTCGTTTCTGTAACATACACTTGTGCATATTTTTAATACGGTATTGAACAAACATCTTACCGACGTAATTTTTATGTATTTTTATATTAACGTTAAAATGTTGCCATGTAGAGAATGGTATTTTAAATACAACTTTGATACGTCTCTTAATAACGTTTCAGATATGATTATAATTTGTTAAAATATAAAATGTTATTAGTATGACGTTATAATAATGGTTTTATTTATTGCAGATTCGTTACGTTTACTACATTTCCTCGTGGAAATGTAAACAAAGTTAACATATCGACCTCGTTTGCTTAAAAGTAGCTGGCACCGAGATTGTTCGATTTTTAAACCACGACGCCAGGTTTAGAAAGAAAGATTTACCTTTAGTACATAACCGCACTTACTATATTTTTAAGTACAAGTGTAATTTGTGTTGTAAAGTTTTTTCTCGTGATATTAAAGAAAAATATGGTTTGGAAAGTAAATATACTATACTATTTTCTACTATACTAGTTTTATAAAGAGAAACTGACCAAAAATCCCGATTTTCAAGGTCAAGATTTTAAGTCCAGAAAATCCAAAATTAGTCGTTTTCTTAAGATAAAGTTACCATTCGTTCCGAATATTGGGGTAATAAGTCCGGATTTCGTTTTGTAAGGTACCTCCCATCCCTTCTTGCATCCCCTAGATACATATAAATTAAAATAAGTATGAATTAATATTTGGTTGCTTTATACCTACCTACATAATAGTAATTTACGTTATAAGACCGGAAAGTAGTGTTGGCAGGTCGAGCCATGCGGTTTCTAGGGTAAGTCCAGGAAGCTTGGTGAGACCTGCAAAATACTGGTTTTTCGGTCATGTAACCTACAGTGTTTTTTTTTTTTGAGCGAAACTATTTAAAAAAAATAATAATAATATTTTAATAATCAAACACAGGTCTTTTTGTCCGCTTGACATGGATTTAACACCTATTATAACAATAAGAATTATTTAAAACACCCACGGTACATTAGTACATAGGCCTCAGCCTTCGCGGACTGTCCAAAGATAAAAAAATCAACTCTAGTTCGTTTCTATAACAACCATAAATAAAAAAGGCTATGCTCAAAATTAGCAGCTTATTTTTCATTTCATGGATCTGCAAAGTGACAAATGGGACTAGAAAAGTGACAAATGAGCCCGGCAAAAGATTTTTTCCGGTCCTTGATAACCACTTTCCGGTCTAGCCTGGAAAAAAGTTACTATCTGGCCAAGAAATTCTCCAGAAAATGGGGTTTGCCCGATCGGTCTAAAAAAAATACTTATTTAGGGGACTTAAATAGCATAAATTAGGTATTTTAAACAAATAAAATACTTCGATTAAATTAATTTTATCAAAGTTGTATCTTAAAGTATTCACTGTGATGAATAATATTTTGTAATTTCTAAAGGCCCTGATATTAGACACTTGTGACAAATTAATAATAATAATAATAATAATAATAATAATAATAATTGAATTATTAGCAAACTAACTATGAAACAAATTGTAGATGCAGTACAGTCTGTTTTCAAATACCAAGTAATCAAAAAGTGTAGGCTTTTAAGCCAACTAAAGGCTTTTATTCTTTATATTAGGGAAATAAAGTAGCTATGACACTATCTGCAAATACAGCTTTTTTTTGCCAAACTAGTGATATACAATTATCTTTTCAATTAATGAAGCAATTATGTTAGTACCTAAAAGTTTTGGAGCAAATATCTTACAAAGTTTTCTCTTTTCAGGTACAACTAGGAGGAAAAAATTAAACAGAATATGGATGTACATATATACATACATGTACTTACAGTTGATTTTTAATAAACATTTATAAATTATGTACCTAGGCAATTTTTATACCTAAGTTTAGACCTTTTTATATTTTTGAAAATATTACTCATATTTACACATCAGGAAATATTTAAGACTTTTTATAAAGTAAATTAGGACAGATAAACAATATTACATGAACATTTTTACATATGAACTGTTACACTCTGTGTGGATTTAGAAAATAATCTCTGCATATTAAATAGTCTGTACATAAATTCGGTGAATATGAGAGTTGTAGACATCAGATGTTTTTACAAATAAATTTTTCCTTATAATTGATATAAGTATTTTTTTATTAGGGAGTCACTTGTCATTGATTGTATCTTGGAAACTATTGTATTATTTCCGGGTGAATGAAAAAATGATTATCAAAATTAACAGATGATTTAGCACATTTTTTTTTTACATTCATATTTTTTTCAGTGGCATCTTTAATAAAAGAGTGGACGCAACATTTACTTTTATACATAAAAATACTAAAACTTTGAGCTAAATAATTTTTAATATTGTTAATTAATAATTGATAGGGTATTTTACAGTTTTAGTTTTACAAAACGTAAAAACAAATTTAATCATTTTTTTTTATTTAACCAGCAAGTTTTAAAAAATATGTTTCACTTTATCAGTGCTTCTTTGCATATAAGTAAATTTTCGCCCACTCTAGAAGTTTAACAGAAAATAATAAATGAGGAAAGGCGTGTAAAATCGTTTAGTAATTTTAATCAAATCCGTGATCAATTACGTAAATATCATCAATTTTACAAAAAGTTTGCCCTTTTAAATTTACTTGGTATCGTGCGTTTCCCAGTGATAAAGTCACCAACTCAATAAGTTTAGTGACTTTTAAAGCTATCTTCATTATACTAGTTATTAATTTTAAGCTGTTCATTAAATGGTTTACGAAATACGATTTATGACCATACTTAATTAAACATTCTGTATTATTACCATGAACCACAAATTAAGGATCCAAAAGATCTTGTAATGTTAACTAAATAACGGAAATATTTCAGAACACTACCTTGTTTATAATCAACATAACAAAACCGCCTATTTAAACCCTTAGAAAATTCTCTTTATAACGGAGGTTATATAACGTGGATGTTTCAGAAAATGTGTCAGGCCTAAGCAATGCAAAATACATAACAAGGCCGTTTAAGATTCGAATCTAGAACGTTGGATTTTTAACGTAACTACGATTTTGTTAAGTTGAAGGAAATATAACGAAACTATTAAGTTTAAGGCGCTGTTATTGTTTCAAGATGATTAACGTAACAAAGGAACAATAAAACATTAATGTAACGTAATTAGGATGATTTTTTGCTTAGTGGGATGGTTACTGACTTTTTAAACCAATACAAGGCATTTTTTGCTAAGGTGTTTTTCTCAATTAAAAATTGATCATATTTTAGTGCAGTGGCGTTGCCATTTTGAAACTGTTACTGTGTAAACTTTTTTAATTAAAACGTAAGATATCCCAAATCTCCTGAAGCCGGTGCTGCCTTACTATAATCATAAAATAAGCATTATACACTTAAAGATAAATACTCTGCCAGCAGAAATGATTCCACAAAAATATTATATTATTTACATGACGAACCATTTCTTAATGGTTTAGTTTAATTTAAGTCATAAGGCTTGCCGGAATAAACATTTGAATTTTTAAATATTTTTTGCGTAAGATGGGTACAATCGGTAAACTAGTTGGAACATTGGTTCTGCTTGGCGCTGTTTATATTTACGTGACAGTAAATAAAGTACCACCAGTGCCGACAATTGAAGAAAAATGGTGGGGAGCCGGCAAGCCTCAAAAAGAAGACGCTAGTGTTAAAGAATTTAAAATAAATGTCTCGGATGAGGTAAGAAATTTCAATTATGTTTATGCTTATTTTGGTTTTATTAGAATTTTGTTAAACATTTTATTAGCATAATTACCAAATTGATGGTGTTGATGGTGTAGCGCCAGCGATCTAATGGGGGGGAGGTTTCAAAATTTTGTATAAACATTTTCAAACAAGTTTATTAACCATGATAGTATTATCTTAAATCTTAAATTATGTTTTGTATTGAAAAATACCAACGCACATACAAACACAGACGAACAGACTTTTTTTGACCCAAACAACACATTTTTGATGAAATCCGGAAAAGTTAATTTTATTGGGAAACTAATACCCCTTCATACTGCTGTATGGAGAGGTAGATCACTTTGGTTGTAATACTTGTATATGTATTCAGATATACCTGACTTCAATGACGCCAATTTTTCAGTAGAAGCTCTGTGATAACTTGCTTTTTTATGCTCCTCAAATTTCTCGAGTGCTTTTTTCCAGTTGCAAAATTTGGTAACCATAAGTTGTCCAAGCTTCTGGTTACCTACACCAGCCGATTTATCAGTAGGAGGGCATAAATCGCAATATTAAATAGTCAGTACATGAATTCGGTGAATATGAGAGTTGTAGACATCAGATGTTTTTACAAATAAATTTTTCCTTATAATTGATATAAGTATTTTTTTATTAGGGAGTCACTTGTCATTGGTTGTATCTTGGAAACTATTGTATTATTTCCGGGTGAATGAAAAAATGATTATCAAAATTAACAGGTGATTTAGCACAATTTTTTTTTTACATTCATATTTTTTTCAGTGGCATCTTTAATAAAAGAGTGGACGCAACATTTACTTTTATACATAAAAATACTAAAACTTTAAGCTAAACAATTTTTAATATTGTTAATTAATAATTGACAGGGTATTTTACAGTTTTAGTTTTACAAAACGTAAAAACAAATTTAATCATTTTTTTTTATTTAACCAGCAAGTTTAAAAAAATATGTTTCATTTTATCAGTGCTTCTTTGCATATAAGTAAATTTTCGCCCACTCTAGAAGTTTAACAGAAAATAATAAATGAGGAAAGGCGTGTAAAATCGTTTAGTAATTTTAATCAAATCCGTGATCAATTACGTAAATATCATCAATTTTACAAAAAGTTTGCCCTTTTAAATTTACTTGGTATCGTGCGCTTCCCAGTGATAAAGTCACCAACTCAATAAGTTTAGTGACTTTTAAAGCTATCTTCATTATACTAGTTATTAATTTTAAGCTGTTCATTAAATGGTTTACGAAATACGATTTATGACCATACTTAATTAAACATTCTGTATTATTATCATGAACCACAAATTAAGGATCCAAAAGATCTTGTAATGTTAACTAAATAACGGAAATATTTCAGAACACTACCTTGTTTATAATCAACATAACAAAACCGCCTATTTAAACCCTTAGAAAATCCTCTTTATAACGGAGGTTATATAACGTGGATGTTTCAGAAAATGTGTCAGGCCTAAGCAATGCAAAATACATAACAAGGCCGTTTAAGATTCGCAACTAGAACGTTGGATTTTTAACGTAACTACGATTTTGTTAAGTTGAAGGAAATATAACGAAACTATTAAGTTTAAGGCGCTGTTATTGTTTCAAGATGATTAACGTAACAAAGGAACAATAAAACATTAATGTAACGTAATTAGGATGATTTTTTGCTTAGTGGGATGGTTACTGACTTTTTAAACCAATACAAGGCATTTTTTGCTAAGGTGTTTTTCTCAATTAAAAATTGATCATATTTTAGTGCAGTGGCGTTGCCATTTTGAAACTGTTACTGTGTAAACATTTTTAATTAAAACGTAAGATATCCCAAATCTCCTGAAGCCGGTGCTGCCTTACTATAATCATAAAATAAGCATTATCCACTTAAAGATAAATACTCTGCCAGCAGAAATGATTCCACAAAAATATTATATTATTTACATGACGAACCATTTCTTAATAGTTTAGTTTAATTTAAGTCATAAGGCTTGCCGGAATAAACATTTGAATTTTTAAATATTTTTTGCGTAAGATGGGTACAATCGGTAAACTAGTTGGAACATTGGTTCTGCTTGGCGCTCTTTATATTTACGTGACAGTAAATAAAGTACCACCAGTGCCGACAATTGAAGAAAAATGGTGGGGAGCCGGCAAGCCTCAAAAAGAAGACACTAGTGTTAAAGAATTTAAAATAAATGTCTCGGATGAGGTAAGAAAATTCAATTATGTTTATGCTTATTTTGGTTTTATTAGAATTTTGCTAAACATTTTATTAGCATAATTACCAAATTGATGGTGTTGATTGTGTAGCGCCAGCGATCTAATGGGGGGGGTTTCAAAATTTTGTATAAATATTTTCAAACAAGTTTATTAACAATGATAGTATTATCTTAAATCTTAAATTATGTTTTGTATTAAAAAATACCAACGCACATACAAACACAGACGAACAGACTTTTTTTGACCCAAACAACACATTTTTGATGAAATCCGGAAAAGTTAATTTTATTGGGAAACTAATACCCCTTCATACTGCTGTATGGAGAGGTAGATCACTTTGGTTGTAATACTTGTATATGTATTCAGATATACCTGACTTCAATGACGCCAATTTTTCAATATAAGCTCTGTGATAACTTGCTTTTTTATGCTACTCAAATTTCTCGAGTGCTTTTTTCCAGTTGCAAAATTTGGTAACCATAATTTGTCCAAGCTTCTGTTTACCTACACCAGCCGATTTATCAGTAGAAGGGCATAAAGCGCAATATTTACAGTAAGTGCCATCTTCAGTGCCAGAATATGCTAGCCACTTATACTTCCCGAGCCACTGAAATTGAAATTTTAAATTTCTGTCTCCGCACTACTGGGAAAGTTGAAGTCTATCTGTGGAACCCACACCGTATTTAAAGCATTTATTTTCTCTTTTGGAGTACACAAATTCTCGTTTCCTAAGACAGCAATATCATTATTATTATAAACATTGGGAGTAGGTAACTCTTTCTTACCTGTCATATTACTACAACTACCCTAAAATAAAAGAATCGTTTAAAGTTTTTGAACATTGTACAGGACATTGTACTCAATCGAAATCTACATGGAAACCACATTTCCACATTTCAAGTGAATAAATTAAGAAATAAACATACTTTTTAAGTATTTAACCACTCACTTCAACCTTTTACAACTCCCGAGTTTCTGTCGAGAACGGAAAATACAATTGACCCAAGTTGAACTAAAATTCATACAGACAGACAGTTTCTTATACGAAACCTCAATTACATCATCACGCCAAACCATTCAAGCACTTTGTGCTGACTTCTGTACTTTGATCCGTAACTATTATATTCTAAATTTGATGCCTGTCTTGCTCTTCATTGTCTTCAATTAACTTTTTTTTCAAAAAATATTTAGCAGTGAGCTTTGATTTGATCGCTATACCATTTTTCTTCAAAAGATTATCACTAGCCAACTAAATCTGCATTAAAAAGTAGCTTTACAATCGCATACACCGCCCGCCTACACCTGTACTGCCTGACCACGTGACCACACTTGTTGCCGCTTACCGCCAGCCATGTGGCGTTAATTTTTTGTCTCATGGGGGGGGGGTTTAACCCCTAAACCCCCCCCAGCGCTACGCGCCTGAGTGTATGGGATCAAAAATACATTGCAATTAGAACATGTATATAGACGTATAGCTGAAAAAAAAGTTTCAAGAACTACCTAGTGTGACAGTTAGGGCACATAAGATTCAGCATTGAAGAAAACAAGCAAACGCTTATTTTAGAAAAAAAATACATACATAACAGAATATGTCGACTTTGGAAGGGAAGGGGTGCAGCCCGGCAGCCCGGCAGCCCCCTCCCCTGAATGTGCTTTTATGTATGACTATAAAAAGTTCTAATTGCGCTATACATGTTAATAATTACCATTCAAAATAATAATTAGGTATAATAATTTTGGTGTAATTTTGTTTACGTAAAATCCACCAGTCCTGAGGCTCCTTCATAATCCATGTGGGCATGATGGAATCACACAATAGAGCTCGGGACCTACCATTGCCCTACTAAAGCCCTCCTTCACCAGTTTATTATAGTAAATTCACTGCCTAGTTGGCCCTCATGTCTTGGTACCCTGGCAATCGTAAGTTTATTGGACACACATACTTCCTCGGTGGCAAATATACAGTTCTGTACCAGTTTGGGCTTAATCTTATAGGGGCCAATTACCCTGATAGGGGCTTGGCTGTCCGAGCAAATTACTACATGCCATCTGTGTACCAATTTAAATCAGCTTTAATGGAAATGCCTTAAGGTAAAATGGCACCAAGCAAGGCGCTTGGTGCAATTTTATCTGAATGCATATCACAAAGTGATTTGACTTTTGGGTCCTCCTTAAACTTCCATTGCATGGCCTTTTCTTGTCTTTTGATAGGACTTTGGCCTTGTTTGAGAGGGTATATGGCAGTAAGATGTCCCGCCCTTTTAGTCTAGAAAATGAAGCATTTTGGTTCGCAATTTTTTCGTCCTACATGGATTTACCTGAAAGTTTCACAGAAGGTAGGAAATAGCCAGAGGATCAAATTCTATATCATGCGGAGGGGCGCTTTTATCCTGGGGGTGGCTTCCACCCCATTTCGGGGGTGTAAATTTTGTATTACACTTTAACCACAGGAATTGACCAAAACTTTCTGTCATTAAAAATGAAGGAGCTATGTTTAAAAAATTCAAATAGCTCACTTTGAAGCATAATAATCTACATAACCAGTATACTTCGCAGTCCTCGTGCGCTACACGTTCTAAACTTTTGCAAACGAAAGCATTTCACCAACAGATTGGAGATGGTTCTTAAAGGAAGGCTCATTGCACCCTATTAGAACGAACAAACTGCCTGCACCTGAAAAACTTCTCAAACTGATTTTTTATTAATTCAAAAAAGGGTGCGGCTTTTCGTGTGGCTGTAGAAAAGTTGGATTTTATTGCAATTCGACTTGTTCTGGGTGCTCTGGAGGATTGTAATAATAGTGCACCAGTAATAGAAAAAGATGAGGATGACGTCGACCACGACGATGATTATATAAATGAAGATATTTAAAAACTTATTTTTATCTGTGTTTGTATACATTTAATTCTTGTCTATGTATGTAAATATGCAGTGTATTTTTGTGTAAATACATTTTTGTATGTAATTTTACTTTTTTTCCTCTTTTATTAAATCTATTAAATCAGTTTATAAGAATTGCAATGTTCTAAGAGGTGATTTTTAAGGATTGATAATTTGTAAAATAATGATTTTGGGACTATTTTAGAAAGTAACATTTTTAATTAATAACTCCGTCAAGCAATTAATTTTTTTTTGGTAAATCTTTTTATTTTCACTAAGCTATAATAGGGAGGATTGAATAATGAGGGTTGAAAAGTTGCAAAATTAAATCAGTACATACTTAAAGCTACATCATTCTAAAATAAATCACTAAGATAAATTAATATTTTTTAGGGTAAATATTTTTTTTACTATAAGCTCTAAAAGGGGTTGATTTTTAAGGGTTGAAATATTCTAAAATTGTATTCCAAAGCATAAAACAATCATTATTCCACTAATCCAAACCAAATATTACCAATCTTGAGGTTAAAAATGTTATTTTATAACTTTTGATAATTAGGGGTAGTTTTTACCCTTAAAAAACAAACAGCGCCTATGAGCATGATATAGAATTTGAAGAAAAAAGTAAGATAAGCCCAATTTAAAATTTTTATGCAAATCGATGCAGGATGAAAAAGTTGCAAGGTTTTGCCATTCTTTGCTTCTTTTTAGGGACTATTTTTAAAATAATATTGGGAAGATTCCGTCCGTCGCCTAAAACCCATTTTATGGAATTATAGCTTATCAATTCTGTTGCTTATTTCCAGTCCTCTTTTTTCGAGCATTTATGCCTCTTAGTAAGTTGTGGTAACTTTATCAAATTGGTGATTATTGAGGAGCCCGGGAAGTGTGTCTTAATTCGCAGTTTCAGGCCACATAACTGTTTTCAGGATTTTCTTTTTGCCCTGTGAATCTCTTTGTTACACTGCGTTAATTTTATACGTATTTCAGTCATGTTTTATTTTGGCTTTGGTAAATTACCTTCTCACCTCGGCCCCAATGGTTCTCTCCACCATACTGTCTTTCTTTTTTGTTGTTTTATGGTTTCTGGGTAGTTTGCTTTATAAGCTTTTAGTATGGCTTCACTTATTTGCCAAGTCACTCTTTGGGGTTGCCTCAAAGCTATCCCAATTTGTCCTTCTAGGAATGCGGAATTTGCTTACTGCCAGTTACAAAGTTTTTAAGTCATACCCTATGTGGCGATGATCCTAACACAAGGCCTGTTCGGAAACAAGCCAATTAGTAAATTCACTTAAATGATTTTTTTTTGTTTACAGCGATATTTAAAAAAAAATCGCTATTCACTTAGTACTCAAATAACCTAAAAAACACTTTGACACTTGATTGCTGTTATGGCAACAAATTTGAAAACTGTTATTTGAAATGTCTACAGTATTTATTTTTGTTTCATCAATGATAAAAAAATAATTTTATTCCTTTTTATTTAAAATCATATAATAAGTGCTTACGAAATAATTTTAGTGACAGAAAAGAAAAAGTTTAATGCATGAATACACCATGTCGCACAAATCACAATTTCCCAAAATTTTATAATTATTGTTCATATTTAGCAAATATGCCTAAAACTAAATTTAAAAGCATCTTATAACCTTTTTAGATATTTCAACTCCTAACCTTACTTTTTGGCATTTCACATTACAATTTTTCAATTTGTCGCCCTAACAGAAGTTACCTGATAAGTGTCAAAATGATTTTTTTGGTTATTAGATAGGCACAGTTAATAAATCTTTTTTTTTAATTATCTTAAAAACAAAAAAATCCCATTTGTTTTAAACTTTTTTGAACACTCTGTTTATATAAAATATAAAAGTATAATTTTAAGGTTTCGTCAAGCAAGCCCCTAGCTAGCTTTTGTTGTCCTCTTCTTAGAATAATATAAACCCAAGGAAGTTTAAAGGTGTATGGAAGCCCAATACTGTAGAACAAAATTGTCCAGGAGTGTAGGGCAGCGGGAATAGGGGGATTGGCCCCGCGAAGTTTGCGCAATGAATAGTAGGTCAGAGCCGGACTTCCATAATTCTTTGTTAATATCTATAAAGTTGACATCATCAAATGTCAAATTCAAGCATTCACTGTTTTTTTTTTATTTTTTGCACAAAATTGTTGTTATTAAAAGATACTACCATAGAATATTTACAATTATTGTGTAATATTGGATTTTATATCATCTGATATAATATGGAAAGAAGCCTTCTATTTAAATGGTCGATATTTTTGTGAGTTTTGTATTTTTACCAAAAATCTTTGTAAATAAATAAAAACCCGATTTTTTAAAATAAATTTGAAACATTGTATGATAGTTTCATGTACTTATCACCAATTTTGTGATAAAAGAAAGGCAAGATAGTGTAAATGAGTTTAATCTAATCCTAAGATTCTGGTTGTACATTAAAAAGTGAAAAATTTTATAACTGCTTTAGGCATATGCTTTTTACTAATAACAAACACTCATGAGACAGAATAACAGTGGTTAAAATGTTTAGTAACCTTTGGTACCTGGTTATCCATTGTAACAGTATCCGTTAAATATTATGTGTCTACAGTATGTCGAGCTTAAAAAGTTGATAATGTAAGTTTAAGAAACCAAAAATCTAATTTCTTTTTAAACAAATACAGAAAAAGCAAAAAGGAACTTTAACATAAAATTAAACTTTCTTTCATTCAATTAGAGGGACCTGTATATATTAAAATTTACCCAGTAATTAACAATTTTGATCCTTTAAAAGAATGTACTAAATTATTAAATGAAATAAAAGTACCTAAATGTAAACCTTATTTCTTTTTAATAATCCACAGAACTACACAAAAATTGTGGAAATCATCTAAAAGATAGTTAAGATTGCCTTCCTTTTCTCACTGCTATTTCCTATGAAATTTTCATTATTCTATTATTCATAATTGATATATTATTATTTTTTCGGTTACCTTACGTTACGTCTCATAAGAAGCACCTAATTTTAATATAAGAAATACTTACCTAAAGTGAAAAATGCCGGGTATGTTACTCTTGGATTTGCAAGACAAAACCATAAAACCTCTAATCATTTTGTTACGATATTATAAGTAACAAACAATAAACACAAAATTATAGTCACAATTTAATAAACAATAATCAGTAAAGTAAGAAGGTTTTTATCAATCCAAAAAACGTCTGCAACCACAAAGCAAAACAATCGAAACTAATACGGCGCAAAGGGCACAAACCACAACGAAAATGACGAATAATGAGACGACGACGGTTGACGGTACAGCGCGGATATAGTTTCATACGCGCTCTTGCACCAAAAACCTTAGACAACCCAAGACCAAAAACGGTAGTACGGCTCTCATAAAAGTATAGTGTGTTGCCTAACTACACACTGATGTATCAGTGTGTAAGTAGGGAACACATTAAATTATTTCGTGGAATTTTGTTATTGCGCAGAATCGGCGGGGCCAACTCTGACAGTTATTTTCATACTGGGCTGGACATTTTTTGATCGAATGGGCCATAGCTTCCATACACCTTTAAACTTCCTTGTATAAACCAGACATATATTAAAGTAGTATTTTTCTTTGCAGGTTATTAATGACCTTCAAAATAGACTGCGAAATGCTATACCATTTCATCCTCCTTTAGAAGGAGTTAACCACCATTATGGAATAAACACTAAACTTTTAGAAACAATTGTCGACTATTGGAAAAATCAATACAACTGGAAACAACGACAGGAATTTTTAAACACATTGCCACATTTCCAAACAAACATACAGGTAGGTCCACCTGCAGTTATAGAATATATGATGAAAGACAAAAGAGCATAAGCGACAATTTTAAACTTTTTTGACCATTCTGTCTATTTTTTACGTCAAATGGGTTTCAACTATGGAGGACTAGAGGAAGCAGTGAAATTGCAATTAAAGCTGATTATTTTCTTTGCCTTCCTAGTGAAAACTCCGTTTTTCCGATTCAACTTGCACCATTTTAAACAATCAAATTGCTTTTCCGCGATAAAACATGGTGATCTTGCAGTAAAACTAGCTTTCCTTTTTAATAACACTTAATTTTATCACTTATATAATACATTAGATATGTGTTAAAACAGTATAGTTTTCACTTTTTTTTTTTAAATAATATACCTTACTCGAGTATAACTCGAGTAAGGTAGTAAAATTGCTCGATTGACTCGAGTCACAAAATACTATTCGAGTCGCATCACTAGAGCACAAAATATATAGGTACCCAACAGAAATTCAGCCAAATGATGTAAAAGTGTCTCCCTGAAAAGAGACCGTCGGGCCGAGCAAGCGGTTCGCCGGTCTCCTCTCAAAATATCGATCCGCAAATGCATTGTATTATTGACGAACTGGCGAAGGCGTAATAAAAATGACGGCTCGTATTGCTTATTATCTAGCGCAACGTTGCCAAATGCATTGTATTTTATCAGTTTCTTGGGATATTGTGATTTTGCAACAACATAGGTAAAAATTGTAAATAGAAAATTGTTAACTCATGTCGCGAATAAAGCTACCGCCAGCTAAACAGCGAGTAAGAGTCAGATTTCCGTGGGCGGCCAGGCATAAACGAGTCAGTGTTTTCTACACGCGCTTAGGATTATTTTTGCATGCTGATAAATCCTTTTTTATTAAATAGAACGTCCATGTTGTAGAAAAAGAATAGTTACATCTTTAAAAAATTTGTATTCTGAGGCTGAGGGTACAAGAAATGATAAACACTGATTCTTAAATTTTAACTATAAAGTGCAAACGGGATGACACAATAGGAGCATCTCCAAACTATACTAAAAGAGGTATAGGAGTATAGGTATTTAAAAAAAATACATTTAATACGTCATAAAAAGTTTTGATATAATGTAAGGTGAAGTTATGTACATTATTTAACATGCATAAAAAATGGGTATTTTTACAGGTAATTTAAAAAAAAGTGCAATTATGTATTAGTATTGCAGGCAATTTATAAAATAGTTCTGGTATTTTAGAAATAAAATTTACACACATACATATTAGTTTGCTACAATACATTCCTAAATCTAAATAAACACAATAATCATAAAAAATGTTTTCTTTTAACATAAAAATTAAAATGCCACAGCGCTAGTAATGCCTTTATGAACTTATTATAAAATAATACCCTAAACAGTTTTAATAAATATTACTATGTATTTGTGTTATTTTAGATTTATTCGATATTTAGATTTTTTCTTTTTTGCCTAAATGATTTAAAATTACTTTGAGACCACTTGCAAAACTTAAATAAATTAGTATTGACCATTTTTGTTATTAGGTACATTTTATGGTCATAACAAGGGTCCCCTTTTTTGCCTAACCACAAATTACTGCTCGAGGCTATTTTATTTTTTAATTTTAATGCTAAAAACTCTTGCTCCTGGATATTTTTAAACATTTTGGCAAAAAGTTTCATTGACTTTGACACCATTTTTTCAGATTTATCATTGGGGGCAATTAGGTAAAGATCCTTTCCGCCATAATTTTTATTTAATATTAGTAACTGAGAAGGATCAGCTAATACTTTGTCATTATTTTGAAGATTTGAAGCACAGATTTGGCATTTATATTTCTTTTGAATGGATTTTAACAAATATCCTGCGTAATATGAATTAGCGCAAGTCTCCAACGTAGTTTGTATGGCGCTTTGCTCAGTATTTATTTCTGTGTACCCGCTTGTAGATTCAACAATTTCATTACTGTTGGTTTGCAGGGCGTTTTTGTTATCAACATAAATGCTATTACCGTTTATATTGGGTATATTTTCTAAAAATTTTGAAGAGCCAAATATCGTAGTATTCGGAATTTTTCATATGCGGACCAAAAATAAGGGTTTGCCTGTAATAAAATTTTCAGGTAATAAATGATTATGTGATTTGACCCAAATAGGATGCAATTATTGGGGACCGTAAACAACAATTTCCAATATATTACCTATAGTCTGGTTAGTTGTCGTTAGGTTTTCCTCTTTAAATTGTAAATTTTCTTTATCATTAATGCGTCGTAGAGACAAAATAAAAAAAGGTCTGATATCTTAATTTTTTGATTTTTTAAAGCCAAAAATAAGGTGGAAGTTCTTTTAGTAATTTAATAAAACCGTAAAGGCAACTTAAAAATTATATTAAGGTGTTTTGTTAGTTGTCGTTAAGTTTTCCTCTTTAAATTGTAAATTTTCTTTATCATTAATGCGTCGTAGAGACAAAATAAAAAATGGTCTGATATCTTAATTTTTTGATTTTTTTAAAGCCAAAAATAAGGTAGAAGTTCTTTTAGTAATTTAATAAAACCGTAAAGGCAACTTAAAAATTATATTTAGGTGTTTTTTATATGATTATGACTTTTATTAAAGAAAAAATTAATAAACATCAACAAGAATTTTTGGTCCGTAAGTTGGCCCTACATAAACTGGGAAGAAGTATATACCTGCCTATTTGGTCCGCTATCCGGACGTCCTTAACTATACCTATATATTTTGTGACGGTATCTAAATATTTTTTTGTTGTCTTTCGATTGCTACGAGCACTTGGACCAGATTTTATGGCATTAAATCATTTTTTGGCTTTAGACTTTGATTGTTTAAATTTTATGCAAGCATTAATAAAGCTATAAAATATAAATTAAAAAAAAAATAAATTCTGAAATTATATTAAAGCAAAGCGAATGTCTTTTACTTTTTTAGCGGCTTAAACTTTTTATTTGGGGAAACATATGCAAAGTGCATAAATATGCATTTTTTTCATACTTTTGCCAATAAAATTTCGGAAAAATCATCGTTTTGTGCATATTTTGATTTGTTCATTCTTAGATTAAGAGCTGCCTGTTTCCGGGCGTCACATAATAAATTGCACACATTTAGACCCTTTCATAAATAAACAAGTGCACGTAAGTTTTTACCTGGTATTTACATTTTTATTATAATGACATTTATTAGGTCTTTAGTGATTTCCAGGTATATTGTTTCCACCATGCCTAATTAGAGAAATTAGGCAGTATGTCTAATGGTTTGATATACATACTTTTAAGTTTTAAGTTAGCTTTTCTTTATATAAACATATGTTTACTGATAAAAGGCAAACATTTCTTTTATAAAATTTCAGATTAAAATGCTTTGATAATTTTATTTAAACCTATTTTATATATATATATATATATATATATATATATATATATATATATATATATATATATATATATATATATATATATATATATATATATATATATATATATATATATATATATATATATATATATATATATATATATATATATATATATTTTTTTTTTTTTATTTTAATTAAAATATAAAAGTTTTAGGTAAAAGTTGTATGGCCGGCAAGAATCTATAAACTAAAAATAATTTCACATATACACGGAAAATCATAAAAAAGTATAATATGTATTTTTCATATGTGACACCCTATATGTAATTTTATTTTTGTATTCTACGCCAGATTCTTGGCAGAATTCGTGTATAATATCCTATACCTATCTTTAACCGTTTTTGAATTATTGACAGTTAAATATCCACTATTTTACTACTTTGATACCCTGTAAGATCTAAACAGTTTGAGATCAACGAACACGGTTTTCACTTTATGGGATAAATTTAACCGAAACTTTTTAACTCCTGGTGAAATTCAAAGTTAGTGTCAAAGGATAGCTTACCAAAAATTAAGATGGAAAGTGCAATCCGTTTTGCTTGATCTCGAACCGTTTAGATTTTAGAGCGTGCCAGCAAAATGGTGGATTTTTAACTGCCAATAATTCAAAAATAGTTGAAGGTAGGTTCGAAACATGCTACACGAATTCTGCCTAAAGTTTGGAGTGGAATTCAAAAACAAAATAATATATAGGATATATTATTAAAAAAAAAAAAACATATGTTACTTGTAATTTCTTTATGACACACCCCGTATATGTGAAATTATTTTAAGTTATAGATTCTTGTCAACCATACAACTTTTGTATAGAACTTTTTTTATACTCCTTTATCGTTTATGCACTATCTTAGCCGTACACCTTGTTGATACTCCCTGTATATGCGCTTATTTTGGTTGAAATTAAGTGAATATATTCCGCCCTTTGCTGATAAGATTTACTTAAAACATTTTTTTTGGCTTTATGGCAAAAATATAACCTATATATTTTGTGCTTATATGCAAAGATTTTGAATTGGCATTTAATTATGATTCTATTTATTGCAAACGACCATTCCAGATTAATTATTATAAATCTTATCTAAGAATCCTTTCCATTCTTTCGGGATAATAAATATATAATTAACCGCTCTCCAGGAAAGACCCTACGAAAGTATAGAAGATAGATATAAATACCTAGAATAGAAAGGACAAAGATGTAGTTTTTTTTTACTTATTTTATATGTTTTCTTTAATTTTAAAAGGGTTGGTTTAATAAAATGGTAAAGCAATAAAATAGGTAGTGTAGGTAGGTGTTTGGTTATTATTAACATTTATTACATATCTATAAGTATTATCGATTAAAAAGTTTATACAAAATATTTATTTTGTAGCTTCATTCAGTTTAAAACAGAAATATTTAACTTAGTTAAACCAATAAAAACTAACCACAACTAAGTTTTTAAGCAGATAATATCCAGCCGAACAATAACTAATATTATTCAATAAGCTCTATGCATTACCGCTTGCAGGCCGTTTTCTTAAAATTATGTGCTTGTGTATTTGTTATTTGTTACACATTGAGAACTTGGCAACGTGGCTAAAACATTTTGAAAACAAATGACCACGTGACGACAAGCCGAGCTGACGAAAAATCGATAATTTTAAATAGTTCCAATTTGTTCCTAGGGGTGCCATCTATTCAAAGCGTTTTAAGTTATTCTATAAATTCTATTCGACGGGACTTCTGTTGGGTACCTATATATTTTGTGACTAGAGTAAAGTACATTTCAATATAGCGCTCCTAGCGTAAAATACATTAATTACTTCAATTGATGCGTGTAAACACCTGCAAAGATTCATAAAAAATTATAAACATGTCACCATTATTTAATGCTATAAAATTGAATTTAATGATTATTTTTTCTAATTTACTATTTTTTCAATTTTTTAGGGTCGTTCGCGAAATACGATGCAGTTCAAGTATTTTTAAATAACAATACAAAGTTCTCATATTTCAAAAACTACATAGAATAAAGTTCTGACATTTGAGGGTTTTAGTAACAGCGGGGCGTTTAATTTAGTTCAATAAAAATAAATTTTATATTCGAAAAAAACAAAATTGCCTACTATATCTTAAAACGTATAAATATACAACATTGCCGATATTATCATCAAATGAGGCGTATCCCAAAACATTAAGTAATTTTTATATTTTTCCTTTCTGTCGTTTGCGAAATATAAGACCATTCCGAGACTTTTAAAACACACTGTAAAATAAATATCTGATATGATAGCAAAGCTTAATGACGTATAAATAAATTATACTTTAAAAGCAACAAAATTAATTACAGATTATTGTTCAGCGATTCTATTTATAATATAATTATAGCGGAGTCACCTTAGCCCATAAAATGTTAAAACCTCGGAACCCGGTGACTTTGTATAAAATTTAAAATAAACTATTAAACTTAATAGTTAATATCCTCTATAAAAATGTTTACCCCTTAAAAATTGCCGCTTTGTCCGAAAAATGTATTTTTTTTTTAAATAAAAACAAGATGTACCCGCGCTGCGCGCACTTAAACCCCGTTTACACCAAGGTCTTCCACTAAGTTTTCCATAAGTTGCGGCAATTTGTTGCTTTTTCTACAAAATACAGCAACTTTTTCTGTCTTTCACTGGTGGAGAGACAAATCTTCCACTAAATTTTGTTTTTCCCCGGAGTGTCGTTGCGTTTACACCAAAGTTTTCAACAAAGTTTTCCACAAGTTACGGCAATTTGTTGCTTTTTCTATAAAATACAGCAACTTTTTCTGTCTTCCACTTGTGGAGAGACAAATCTTCCACTTAATTTTAGTTTCCCGCGGAGTGTCGGTAAAGATCAAAGAAAGTTGACAATAAAAAGTGGCAAATTTGTTGCGGCGCGCTTTGGACAAGCAACTTGTAGAAAACTAGTGAAGAACTGGAGAACTACTGCCCTGTTTTTCACTTGTTTCTCTAAACGTAAGAAGAGCAACTTTAGGGCGTGAGTGATAATCGCGTTGTTAAATTTAGCAATGGACTTAGCAATTGTTAAAAGTTAACAACGGTTTAGAATGTTTAACAAAATGTCAGATTTTGACAGGTTGCCTACCAAAATCATTGAATAACACTGACAATGACGTTTTGTTAAACATTCTAAACCGTTGTTACAATCGCTAAGTCCATTGCTAAATTTAACAACGCGATCATCACTCGGCCGTTAGTTTTCTACAAAAAATCTTCCACTTGTTGCTCTAATTTAAGAAAAGCAACTTTTAGTTTTCTACAAACAATATTGTTGTCAACTTTTAGTTGTCAACTTTGGTGTAAACGCGCCTTTACTCTCACTACCGTATGCGACAAGCATGAGAGTGAGAGAGAGAGGTGACGATATTCTTCTTGGTTATTCTTGTAGCTATAATTTATTATTAATTAATTAATAAATAATGATACTTAAATAATAAATAAATTATTAATAAATTAATAAATTATTATTAATCCTATAAATTTATTTAAATTTCAATTAAAAATATGAAATTATATCAACATGTTTGGATTTAGGTTCTACTTCCTCTCCAATTCAAATATCGCCCTATGTCGTTGGTTGCTCACTATTTTTTAGTGGGGAAAACTACCCCTTTTTGCATATAATTGTAAAATTTAAGCTTACAATCAATTTTGTTTTAAATATATTAAATAAACATTAATTGACAGCCTGAACGATGAATTATGATGAATTAAAAAAAATTCCAACCCCCAAAAACCCCCCCTATTTCAAAAATCTTTAAAAAATGTTAAAAAGATCATCCAACTATTTAAAATTTATTTTATCATATAGTGATATTAAAGGAGGGTGTCTTTGTTGTTTTTTATTTTTATCATTTATCTATACAACCCTTACAAAAAAATTAAAATTATAATATTTTTTTTTAAATTAAAATATAATTGATTTTTTTATTATTTGTACTGAAAGGTAGTAAAAGAAAAGATATTTATTTCATCAACCCTTAGATTAAAATATGCAATCAATAATATGGACGATAAAAAATTTACTTTTAAATGGATTTTTGTATTATTTTTATAATTTTTTTGTCATTTTTTTTTAAATAAAGCAAACATATTAAATATAAATTATATAAAAAAAACAAAAACAGAGAATAAAAAAATTTACATATTTAAACATCCTCCTCACTCTCATCTTCTTTTTCTTCTTCCTCCTCGTTTCTTTCTTCTCCACTTTTGGCCCCCTCTCTCTCTCGTCTTTCTCCTTATCCTCATCAAGTCCATAATCAAAGCACTATTTTGGCAATTGTCCCAACTGCATGCGAGACATGTTGCATTGCAGAAAAGTCCCTCTTTTCGGCAACCACACCCTGTACCGCACCCTCCCTTACAATTACAAAAAATCATTTTTAACAACTCTTCAGATGCAGGTTGATTCGGAGTTTTCATTGGACTTAATACGTTTTCAATGTTAACCCAACCCCAATAAAGTGGATTAATACTTGTACTACCCAGCCACAACTGTAAAGTAAACATACATATAAGGTATTTTGTACCTAAAATATACTTGTGTATTCGTCTACACTCCAATATACGAGTGCTGATTTCTACAAAAATATGTAATTGCTTTTTTGATCCTAACTCGCTAAATTTTTAAACTATCAAGTCCTACGAAAAACCATTGTGTAGGTTTTGTCAATAGCTATAAGGTCACACTTATTCATTTTTTTTAACTCTGAATTTTAAAATGGTTGGGATTGAAAACGTGACTATTCACGAACACATTCAAACTTTAAACGGCCATATCTTACTCAATTTTTATCCTACAGTAAAACAAAAAAAAAACCTAAAATTTTTGGTAAAGAAAAACTTACAATTTTGTATTTTACAAAATTTTACGTAGCATTAAGGATTTTTGAGTTATTTTGAAGAAAAGGCAATTTTTTTAAAAATTACAAAAATGTCTCCTTCACTTTAAGCTCAAATTGTTTTAAAAATATGCACTTTTAACCGGTCAAACTTCCTGAACATATTACAAATTTATAAATAAAGTAAATTGTAAAGTGACAAAGATTATTTTCAATTGGGGTGGTAGTTGGTGATTTTCACATTTTTTTTTTCATTAAAAAAAATAGAGATCAACTTTATTTTGGTCATAACTCGCTTAATTTTAGTGCTACAGACTTTAATAAAAAATAAAATAAAGGTTTTTTTAAGGACTTCAAAAAAGGTTTTATGAGCTTTCCCTGAAAAATGCAAAAATCAGTTTTTGGTCATATTACGTTGAAACTTTCAATTATGGCATTTGACGAATAAGAACAAACTTCGTTTGTATTGGGTTTATGGACATCATAAATCTACCATTCTTGGTGCTTTTTAAAAACTACATTTTTGTTGAGAATGATTTTTTTTCAATAAAATGCTTACTTTTCGAGTTATTTGCGAAAAACCGTCTGAAAACGTGTTTTTTTGGTTAAAAAATTGATATTTTCAATTGCAAATAACTCGAAAAGTAATGCCTTTCGGAAAAAACTTTATAGAACAAAAGTTGCTTAAAATTAGTCAATCTTTTTATTTCCGAACTTATTTTTCATAAAAAAATTTCCACCCCCGAGAATGGGTGGCATTCACCCCAGGGAAAAAAACAACTAATTTTATTGGGTAAACTTTGTTCAGTAGAATATTAAGTATAATATTCACTGGATATATTTTTTTTGACAATCCCTGGGTTCCTAGTAAATATCTAAGGTTACTCCGCTATTATACAGGGTGAGTCATGAGGAAATGTCAATACTTTAGGTACGTAGTCAGGGTCCAAAAATAAACATAAAAGTCTATACAAATATGGGTCTGCAAGGCCTTCGTTTCCGAGATACAGGGTGTTCTCTAGAGAGCTGACATGTGCTTAGAAGTAAATGGTGGAATTTTAAAAATTAGAAAACCTAAGCTTATGTTTTCCCAAACATAATTTAAGAACAATAATTTTATCAAAAATTAAAATATATATTGTTTAATTATAAATTTTGTTTTATTTTTTTTTTAATTTTTGCTACAATAAAATCAGATGCGTCGTAATTTTTTTAAATCCAAATATCTCGAAAACGGTTGCTCATATCAACTTAAAACATACCTTTTTGATGTAAAAATGACAAAACAATTATTTAGTTTACTTAAAAATGTAATACAGGGCCGTACCAAAAAGTTGTGATTGTTCAAATTAGTAAAAAGACATGTAGGTGGCTCCCCCTACAAGTAAGAGACCTTATAAGATTAGAGTCGAATCCGTCATACCAAAAAACCCCCGGATACCAATTTTTACTCCAATATTTACATTATCATAGATTTTATTTAAAAAAGGGAAAAATTAAATAAAAATTTTAACACCCTGTATTACGGAAACGAAGGCCTTGCGGACCCATATTTGTATAGGCCTTTATGTTTATTTTTAGACCCTGACTACGTAGCTGAAGAATTAACATTTCCTCATGAATCACCCTGTATAAGTATATAATATGTATATTTTTAATTTTTATCGAAGGGACTAAATATACATTTTATTCATGCAAAACCGAAAAATGTACCGCAAGGAGTTGAAGTTTTACCTTTAATTGTTTTACATGGATGGCCCGGATCGGTTGGGGAATTTTATGAAATGATACCAATCTTAACTACACCGCAAAAGGGTAAGTAAAAGAAGAAATATTTTGTATATTTGCCAGATATTTGAGGTAATTTCAGATATTAAGAAGTTTGGATATGTTTTACATTGTTGTGGCGGACTTACTTATTTTAAAATATTCTTAAGGTTACTTGCCATTTTTGCCAGAAAGGGCAGTTTTGGTTCAGGCCACACACACAGAGTCCATTGATCCTTTCGAACTTGCAAGTCTTCTAAAAAGAAAACTATTACCATTTGGGTAAACGGTTGTTCGCCGTTTTCAAGATATAAAATTAATGTAATTGTCTTGAAAGTTGCAACAACACCGATTTTGACCAAATTTGGAAACCCGGAGATCTTTTGGGGTGCTGATCATGAATCTGAAAGAATTTTTAGTCAAAAATTTTTTGTCTTTGAGGTATTAGAAAAACAATATAACCTTATTTTCACTATAACTCTATTTTTTTTGCACACAATTCTTGATTTTTTACCCTAAATTGGCACACAATTTAAAAACTTGTTTTTATATTTATTTTACAGCTTTTTTACCATTTGATTGCGAATCTTCACTTTCAAACGCCGCAACTATGTATACACTAGGCATTTTTCCAGCAAACATGCCCGCAGCGTTTGAAAGTAAAACTTCGCAATTTAATGAAAAAAAAAAAAAAGTAAAAAATAAATATTAAACAAGTTTTTAAAGGGCTTTTATAAAATAATGTGGGCCAGTTTAGTGTTAAAATCAAAAATTGTGTGCACAAAGAGGGGGAAGTATAGTAAAAATGAGGATATGACTTTCAAGTTTGATGATGGATACCTCAAAAACAAAACGTTTTCGAGTAAATATTTTTTAGATTCGTGATCAGCGCCCCAAAAAAGTCCCCGTATACAAAAAATTGGTCAAAATCGACGTTGCCGCAACTTTCGAGACAATTACCAAAATAAACCTAAAAATGTCTTACAAATTTAAAAGTATTTGTAATAGAATTTTTAAAAAATTAACTACAAAAAATTTTGTAGATTTTTACAACTTCCTTTAATGTAGGACGTTATGTCACAAATGATAGATTAATAAGATGTGACAGATACATTTATTGTTTTAAGTTACAAAAATAATGCTGAGTTTATTAATTTTAAGGTTTCTTAAAGTTACTTCAGTATCAAACAAAGGCAAGCAAGTATTATTTAAATGAACTATGTCTACACAGTTATCTTTTTTTTTTTTTAATTTTAGGTCCTTTGCTAAAATACCAGAGGCGTTCCAGTTTATTCTGTGATTAATATCAAATTTTTGTAAATACATTTTTCGTTTGTTAAATTAGGTGTAGACGGGGATGTATTTAGTATTTTATTAAAGGAAACTTAAAAAAAAAAACGTAAAAAAAATAATACTTGGTTACCTTTACCTAATGCTGAGGTATTTCCAACCAACTCACCACTATTCTTATCCTTGAAAATAATAAATGTACCTATCAGAACAAGTTAATCTGCCATTTGTAATACTGCATTTAACATTTAAAAAAAGTTCTTAGAATTCTCTAAATTTTTGAAGCAAAATTTAAATAATTTTTATTTTAATTATTGTTTTAATTTTTAACTTATTTTTAAATTTATAAAATATCTAATATATAATATATAAATAGGTTTTTGATTAAATCTTTTTGATTGTTAAAGGATTTTTAAGTTTTTTTTTAAGGTGATCTGTAAGTTACTCCAATTGACTTTGTGTATGCACTAGTCGATTCCGCAGAACCTGGATGAAAATGGTCTCTTATGTCAGGTCTGAAGACTGACTCGTGAGCCATTATATAACTAAGAAATTTAAAAAAACATTTTTTCAACAGTTACTGACATTATCTCTCTTATAAGTTATAGTCCAGTAACTGAAGACCTGAAAGTACCCAAAGTTGTAAATAAATCTGTACAGATTTTATTTGTGGCGCAGTTCTTAGATCTTCGCGGATGCTTTCGAGCGAGCAAAAGTTTATCACGATTCCGACGTGAGAACCCGCTGAAAATGGCCCCCAAAGTCTCAAAACGAGTTTCCCGCGAATATCTGCCAAAATGTGCGAATTAGAGGATTTTTGTTTAGACAAAAAATAAAGATCACCTTAAAATCTACAAAAATGGTTCCAACCGTTTTTTTCGCAACACTAATATTTTTCGCAAAAACGGCCGTCGAAAAATCCCTAACATCCCACACTGGATAGATGCGGTAGTAGGCTAAAAAATGCAGATGGGCAAAACTATTTTTTATCAAAACCCAAGGATGATGGTAAAGAAATTTTCTGGGATCATTAAACAATTGCTAAAGTCTCACTTTAAAAAAGAAATGTTAATAACAAACCATTTTTTCAAAAAATATCAATGAATTAACCCTCAAAATATTGTGAAACAATAACTTTGACCGCTTTTTTAAATATTCTAGAAATCAGAATGGACACAAATTCATATGCAATGATACGTACAGGTTTTCCCATTCCGATGAACTTTGAATGATTAAAAACGTACATCATTGCCCGAGTAATGAAACAAACGTTATAAGTGAATCCATTAAGATAGCGGCATTCTAGCGGTATAGAGCGGCAGCTGAAATGAGAGGACTTTTGGGTCCCGTTATCTCGAAACTTTTGATTTTTCGAAAAAAACTATAAAGGCCATTTTTGTAGGCTACAAGGCGATCTTCATTTTTTGTCTAAACAAAAATTCTCCAATTCGCAGATTTTGGCAGATATTAGCGGGAAACCTATTTTTCGGACCTTGAAGGGCCATTTTCAGTCCATTCCCACCTGTTAATGTTAATAAACTTTTTTTTGCTCGAGAGCATCCCCGAAGACCTAAGAATTGCGCCACAAGGGAAAACTGTACAGATTTATTTACAGCTTTGTCCCTTCATTTACTGGACTGTTATGAAAAATCATTTTTATGGTTTAGGTCTTGAATAAAAATATGTAAGTTATAATAAAAAAGTTTAAAGTAGATAAAAAATAATGTTGCTTGGCACAATTCTTTTGTATAAAAAGATTTTGCTCCTAAAAAGAAAATGTAGGTATGCGCTAAATTAAAAATACAATTTTGAATATTATTGTGTTTTTTAATTTTTTTTTTTTGAGAATTACTCTAATTTAGAAACACTATAAATTAATTTTTATTTTTGAGCCTTAAAAACGGGTTCTCGTAGCTGATAACAATATTTAGCCTGTGTTTCTAATTTTATGTATTTTTTTTAGGATTTAACTTTGTTTTTGAAGTTATAGCACCTTCACTTCCTGGTTATGGATTTTCTGATGCGGCAGCTAGGCCAGGAATGGGCCCAGCCCAAATAGCTCAGATATTTAATAAACTCATGGTTAGGTTAAAATTTGAGAAATATTACGTCCAAGGAGGTAAATAATTATTGTATTGTAACTAAAAATTAAGAAAAGTTGATTTCTTGAGCTCCTTCTGCTAATGCTAGATAAAAGTCACAGAAAAAATAAGTATTTAGTGATCTTTGCAAAAGTGAGATTAAATTGAAAACTAAGTTAAGTGACGAGTATTTCATAGCAGAATTATGTATTTATACATACAGATATTCGTTTATAATTTTTCCGTATATTAAAAATGGAAGAAAAACACAAAAAAATTGCATATTACAATGTCATATACAAAACCACCCCATTCCGTGGCCCTTGCTGTTTTAAAAGCCTCCTTTTATCTGATAAGCAAACTGATGCAATGCTACAGTTTCTGTTTAACCTCCGACCAGTGAAGTATACGCGATAAAAAAAAACTACATTGTTTTTTCCGGGAAGGCGGTGAAAGGAGCCGTATGTACCATATTTTCCCTCGGGAATCAAGAAGAGACTCACGCCAAACGATGGAGTCCTTCTTCTGGGACTAAGCGCTGTGAACGAAGATTTCTATAAGTGTTCCTTTCGGTGGGGCCTACGCACGAGGGATTTTCCTAATGGCGGAAGATGGTTGCGCGCTCAGCAGGAAGTGACAGTACTCACAGAAAGTGCTTATACGTAATACCAGTAGTAGTTCTTGGTCGGATCGTTATTGTTGGTGCCTTTCATGACCATTGACATTGTAAAAGTTTTAATTTTGTGAAAGTTTAAGGAATTTCTGGGGGCTTTGAGCCCGACATCCAGTTTTTTTACATACAAAGCCCCGGAAAGCTGTGCCTGGGTGGGAAGAGCTGGCAAAAACCTAACAATTTGAAGAAGAAGATGCAATACTAGGTGCAGTTAGTTGATTTTTTTGTGTAATTCGATTTCAGACGTTTATTGGGGGATTTAGTTATATAATAATATAATAGTCATGTTAACCTTACCATGTTAGATTTCGACATTGTTAATGAAACAGGAAATATTTACTTAGTGTGTAAAGTTCATACATGTTATCGTGGGCTGCCCTAAAGATTAAAAAAATTGATATATGATATATTAATTCAAGTAAAGGATATTCTATAACCTCAATTAATTTTCAGGTGACTGGGGCTCAGTAGTGGCTCACGCTCTTGCTGTTCTTTACCCAAATAATGTTATAGCAGTACATAGAAATTGGTGTCCACTAATTAACGCTCCATTTCATCCAAAAGTGCTTCTAGGAACATATTTGCCCTCGCTATTCTTTAGTGAAAAGGAAATAGAGCGAAATTATCCATTGAGTGAAAAGATAAGTACTTTGATTTTAGAATCGGGATACTTTCATATACAAGCTACCAAGCCGGATACTGTAGGTAAGTAAACAAACGTAGCGATGATAAAAGAACCAATGATAGTTCTAATTAAAAGCCGCGTTAAAAAAAATTTACATTATCGGGAACGCCACAGAAAAATTAACGTTGTTAAACTTTTTGCGTATCGAATTGGGTTTTTTTAAAGTAAAAATTTAAATGAAATTTTTTGAAGGACCAAAAATTAAAAACAAACACACATTAGGAAAACCCAATGACAAATTTTAACAATTTTTTTTACAAAAACTCACTATGTCAACAAAATTTTGTTAAAAGTCAATAACAAAAACGTAGTGGAAAAATAAGATTGCCAAACTTAACCAAAACTGAAACAAAAAATTATTTGGACATGGTCTCGATATGATGTACTGTGAGCTATTAGCTCTCTCTGTATGTAATTTTTATGACTTTAATTTGTAACCGGTTGAAATGTGTTAAAAGTTGTAGAGTGTGATTACCTGAATATGAGTATATAGTTTTAGACTCGAAAAAAGTGAGCAGGGATTGGGGGTGGAGGGTTAAAAATGGTAAAAACGTGTTTTTTGCTTCTGCAAGCGCTATTGTTAATTTTGAAGGCGTATGTTCAAAATATTTTTTTAGATAATAATAAAACTTATAATTTAAGCCCAGCTTAAATTGATTTGGTAAATTTGTTTATAAAAAAAATAAGAATACCATTGAAAATAGCTATTTTTTAAAATGTTAATAATAATTAAAAAACATATTTCTTATCCATTTCTATTATTGCAAAAAATCGTTTTTTTTTAAATTCTGAATTTAATGAGAGGTTCTAAAGCATGATTGGATAATTTATTGCTAAGATAATTCAGTTTTACTGATTTTAGAGCCCTATGCTATTTGTTTTGAGTTTTAAAAAAAAACTATTTTTTGTTAATAAACAATTGTAGCCGGGGCGACCCCTGCATAAGTTAAGACTTTTTAACTCAGAAATATGAAAAGCCTACTTTAAAACAAATATTTTTGAAAAAAAAAAGTCTCCACCACCAGTGGGAACCGAGTTGGCATTTTTTTTAAAGTTATATCTTAATTGTTTATAATAATTAAGAATTAATTTGGACTTCTGGCATTCGATAATATAATACTTGAACTTGATATAACGCATAACAAAAAGTTGTAACATTTGATTTTTGTTGCTAAAAGGTGTTTTTTTAAGTGACTTTCGACGGCACGAGAGAGGTGGTGGAAAACTGAATTCGACAGTTCAAATCAGCGGAGCGCCATCTCTGCGATTTTTTATCGGATCAAGCTTTTTTTTAATCTGGGGAAGCGAAAAAAGTTATGAATGAATACTGGTGCATTTAGTTTTTAAAAGTTATTAACTTTTCTTTTAATTTAAATCCATACGTCGCAGCTCATTTTCAGTTGTAATATTGAAGGCACTTTAAAAATTGAAAAGTCAGAATAAGAGGCTACTAATATATTAGCTTCTTGACGAGATTGGTGTTGATGAATCCTCCAATAAAAATAGTATTGACGAAAGATCAGTTAATATATCTAAAACTAACGCGGAAGTTTCAGCTTTATATTTTTTAATTAAAATGTCTAATAAAGTTTTAGAAAAAAATAAAAATATAAATAAAATAAGGTTTAATGAATTATTGTTTAATTCGTAATTAACACTGATCCTTTAATCTGTATATATTTATTATTGTACAAACTACATCTCTATGTTGTGTCGGTAGGGTAACCAAGGAATAAGAAGATGTCCAAGAAGGAAACCCACATTTAAATTGGGTTAAAAAAGAATAACAATTATAATATCTTTTAAATGATAAAAGAATGATTATAGTATAGCTAGTCTCAAAAACAAAAACCATATCTAATATTTTAATATTTTTTAAAGCAGAAACCAAAAAAAAAAGGTTTTTTATTAATTGTTAGACCATTTGATTACAAAAATTTGTGATAATTTATCACACATCAATAAAAAAATATTAGACTCTCACTAGAGCTAATAGAGTAAGACGGTTTTCTCCTGCTTTCTTTTGTAAATATTTCTTTGTCCAATTTAACTTTAAAAGGTTACGTTTAGCAGTTGCAGTTGAAACGGGCAAAAGTGCAAGAATTTGCAGCAATATGTTAATATTGGGGAAAAATTCTGGGTTGCACGCTTTTAAACCAGATATGAAAGATTTTATAACATTTTTCCATATTTCCTGTTTTCGTTTCTCTTATTCTCCGTTTAATTTTTTTTACGTGAGTCTTTTAGGTTAGTCTTGTAAAATACTGCTTCTGGTTTAATTAAAGAAATGACGCATACTTTATTTAATTTTGGATAATATTTTGCATCCAGTAGTCTCTTTGTGATTTAAACATTATTTTTCAAAGCTATGATAATGCTGCCTAGAGATGGAATATATTTGGATCGTAAGAAATGATCTTCTGGTATTTTGAAGAATACGTTTGCACGAAAGCTTTAAATGCTAGTAGTTCTGGCACAAAAAAAATATTTTATGTACTAAAAACTTTAGCAATGTCTATTGTTCTATTAAAAATATTATCAAACTTAACAAGACAAATTTTTCTAAGTGTTGCCCAAATGTTTTTGACAAAAAGATTTTATTTTTTGTCAGGAGTTGCTTTAAGAGATAGTCCTGTTGGTCTAGCTGCCTACATTTTGGAAAAGTTCATCACTGGTACCAACGCAGCTTTTAAAGGTATCTTAGACGGTGGTCTAACCAAGAAATTTACCATGGATCAGTTGCTAGACAATGTAATGATTTACTGGGTAAGCAGGTCAATGACTAGTGCAGTTAGATTGTATGCTGAAGCTTTAACCAAGGAATACAGGAGTCTGAAAACGCCTGAGTAAGTATCTAATAAAGAGAAACTATAAATATGTTTTGTAACCATGTCACTTTCCGCTAAATGTTTCTTGATTGTTACTGTCGTCAGTATTAAAACCTTCGGGCTTATACCCACTAGAGACAGCCCTGCCGCTCGGCAGTGCGAACAAGTGTGCGAAAGAGAAAGAAAAATCGGATTATAACCTTTTTCACGCGCTCAAATGTGTTGATTGGTCGGCGGGAAAGGTATATATGACGCTCTGCGTGCTGATTCGGCGGCCCCACCCCGTCGACTAATTAGCACGTTGGAGCGAGAGAGAAAGGTTATATTCCGATTTTTCATTTTTTCTCGCACGCTTGTTCGTACTGCCGAACGACAGAGCTTCCTCTAGTAGGTACATACTCGAAGATTGAAACGAATAATTTAAAAGTATCATTTTGACGTATGTTAAACAGACATATGTAAAAATTATAATAATTATTTGTTGTAACCTTATTATTATAATAAAATAATTTGAAAAATTTAAGAGTTTTTAAAGATCTGTATTTGCAGGTTACCAATAAAAATTCCTGCCGGATGCAATCGGTTTAGGTATGAGGTGACATATCCACCAGAAACTCTTTTAAGGGAGGCCCACAGCAATTTAATTCACCTAACCGATTATGACGATGGCGGACATTTTGCAGCACTGGAAGTGCCAGACGTTTTGGCCAAGGACGTATTTGAATTTGTGGAAAAAGTCAGAAATTTGCCAAAGAAAGCACAAGAGTTGTAACTTTTTTATTTTCAAATGTAAATAAAATATATTTTATAAAATATTTACTGTGTTTAGTTTTTTTGATATACGAGGGTTATACCTATATAAGTTTTATTTTCATGTCAAGACCCTTAATATATGTATAATGCCATTAATAAAACATGTTTTTGAAAACTCCATAAATCTGGCTGATCGCCACTAAAATCTACATAAAAATATACAAAATATTGCCATTTAAAGTTTTTTTTCCATCTCTAATAAAAGTCGTTATACAAACCTCTCGTAAAATCGATATAAATTCAAAAACGCCGTGTATCTCCAAAATGAATCGAGTTGGTTTTACAATTTTAACACATTAAAATTTATTTTAATTATCTATCCCAAGAATGTACACACAAAATTGCTAAATCTTTTATTGTTTTCTTAATACCGCGTAATTACAAATAACCAAAATGCGCCACCCTGTACAGAGTGTCTCATCATTGTGATCTCGGCAACTTAAAGAGATACAAGGTCGGTTAAAAGAAGTCAAAGCTGCGCAATTTGATGCTGATTAAAATGCCACCTAAGAAGTTTAAAAATTTCAAATATTTCCGAAGACTTTTGGAAAGAACCGAATATTCGCAATTTCATTTTTATTTTTTCATGACTCTATTTGAATAGATGTAACAAAATAAAATTCACATTCCCATTGCTTCTTTTTCTGTTTTATAAGATAGTGTTATTAGATTTACACACCGACCTTTCGTGTTTGAGATACCATCATCAACTTTTTTATAATGAATTTAAAGAACTTCTAAGATCCAAAAACCAATGATGTATCGCACTTATTTAAAAAATTTATATTAAGAGTCAATTCGCGCCGCGAAAATTGGATCCAATTTGGGGTTCGGGGCAATTGGCTTCTGCTGTAATAGTTTTTTAAATTTGGTTTTAGTTTTTAATATTTCCTTGAGTGAAAGTCACCCAAAATCGGTTATGTTTAGATACTATTTTCATTTAAGTGAAAAATACTTACCGAAAAACGTTATCTTCTGTAGGCTTGCAATCGGAAACAACATCGCATCGATACACCGAATTTAGAAGAAACTAAATAAAATATAATATTTTTAATGTGGCTATACGAAAATTGTGGTAGTGGGAGTTTGTTAGTCTCCGCCCACCGTCTCCGCGTCCTTTCGCCCGACCCCTAAGGTGTAGCGTAAATGCACTCTTAATGGCAATTTCCATAAGAAACCATGTGTTGGAGAGAAACAGATTTTTTTTTAGAAAAACCATTAAAGGATTTTTTCGAATAAGTTTAAAACATCACTTTTCTTAAAATCGGTAGTAAAAAATCTCGGTGTGTAAATCTAAAAACACTGTTTTGTAGAACAGAAAAAGTAGCAATGAGAATGTTAAATCTACTTTGTTATATGTATGTATTGCTATTTAAATAAAGTCATAAAAAAATAAAAAAGAAATCGCGAATACTAGGTTTTTTCCAAAAGTCTTAGAAAGTATTTGAAATTTTAAAACTTTTAAGGTGGCATTTTGATCAGCATCAAATTGCGGAATTCTGCCTCCATTTAACAGACCCCGTATCTCTTCAAGTTTCCGAGATCCCAATGGTAAGGCGCGAATTTGGGACACCTTGTACGTACAAGTAGAGATGTCAAAACTTGAAGTACTTGAAGTAAAAGTTTACTGCAAGTACTTTTCTGTCTTAAAGTATTTTACTTCAAGTACTTTTCTTGATTAATTTATATCAAAATACTTTTACTTGATTTGACCAAGTAAATTAATTGAAGTATTAGTCCTTAAAGTATTACGATGTACTTGAAGTAAAAAAGTACTTCAAGTAAATAAGAAGTACTTGGAGTAAAACAAATCAATGAAGTACGCCAATTTATTCACGTTAGATAATCGCGCAAACAAGTTAATACGTGAAGATCGTCCGACCTTTGCCGACTTTAATACATTATTGGCCGAGTGATGATCGCGTTGTTAAATTTAGCAATGGATTTAGCAATTGTTAAAAGTTAACAACGGTTTAGAATGTTTAACAAAACGACATTGTCAGTGGTATTTAATGATTTTAGTGGGCAACCTGTTAAAATCTGATATTTTGTTAAACATTCTAAACCGTTGTTAACTTTTAACAATTGCTAGGTCCATTGCTAAATTTAACAATGCGATCATCACTCGGCCGTATAGCTCTCAATTTAATTCTCAACGGCGCGAAGAATAGTAAAATAACAACTATTTTTAAATACCTTTAATATTATAGGTACTTTGAGAAAACATCATAATATTGTATGAATAGTAGTTTAAAATTTTTTGGATTTTTGTTAAATTTGTACCTGTATTTAAAATTTTATTTCACAATCATTATCTCGCCACTTTCTTCTCTTCAAGCTCTTCTGCCAGCTTCATTATTTTTGTTTATTCTGCAAACTTGTTTTAATAAATACTTATAATATAGTACTTAAAGGTTTATGACTTTAGGCTTCGTGCATTAGTTTAATATACGTTTGTTGTTAGAGAAAGAAGAAAAATCATGATTTATTAAAAGGGGAAAACTGCAGAAAATATTGGGTTTATCACTAGTTTGGGGAGGTCATAAGGTTTAAAGTATAAAATAAAAAATGCATTCGGATCAAACTAAAAAATTATATTGAACCTCCAAACCCGAAAACAATTTCAAAAAAATAACTTTGCTAAAAATCTCAATACATACATCACAATAACATATTTTACAGGTAAGGTAAATCTTTAAATTATCAAAGTATAGAACGTTTCACGGGGGGTTTGTACTTACGTCATCAATGACGTCATGACTTGAAAAAAAGGGTTGCCGTAGCTAATTCATATAAATTCAATGCTGTTTACATTTTTAATTAAAGGTAGGCAATATTGATGCAAGTACGTTTCAAAGCGCTCTTTAGAGCACGTTCAGAATTGTTTTCTAATAAAATTTTTAATTCATCATGATCCGATTGCACCAATAAGATTTTTAATTTTCTTAAGGTAAAGCTAAGCTTAAATCAAAAATTCGATTGGACCAGCTTTATCGGCGGATTCAAGATTCGCTTTATCTCAGCCTAAAAATATCTAGACTTAACGAAATTCTTGTCTCAATTTTGTTGTTTTTTTTGTGTTTCTCATGATGAAAGACCATCGAAATCCCCGATTTTTTAGAAAATGGGTGTTTTAGGGCCGCTTGCACCGATTGAAATTTAAGCTCGGCCTTATTAAGCCAAATTACAAAATTTAAGTGTGGCTTATATTTAGTTTGTTGAACCGCCAAAATTTTTAGCGGGTTTAACTAAGCCGGGCAAATAAACTATTCTCGCAAAATAGTTCATTTTTCCACCTTCAACTAACTTCACACGGAAAAGATTTTGAAGTTTTAAGTTATGTCACGTACCTCATGGTTATGTTTATGTTATATTTTCTGGCTTGTAGTGATTGTAGATGTTTAGCAGGCTACCAAAATGAGCGACAGTAGAAGACAATGTGGAACCAATTTTTCAAATGAAGAAAAAATAACACTTTTGAATATACTTGCTAAACACCAAAATATTATTGAGAATAAAAAGACTCACCAGCAGGCGAACTCCGTAACACCATAGAGAAAAAACCTCCTGTTTATAACAGAAAATCTCTTTAAACCCGACTCTGTAAGTTTTCTCGGCTGTGATCAAATTTCCCAATGACTTGTTCGGAGTATAAAAATAGACAGACCAGCCAGGGTCTTGCTAAGATTTGTTCTCTTTCGATCTCATGAAAATATACATAAGCTTATCTCTGTCATTGCTTTACTTATTTTTTCATTTCATTTTGAACTTTTTAAGGGATCCTAACCTGCAAATTTATGTTTACTTATGTGTTTATTTTTTAAGTCATATTTTTATTATTTGAATAACATGTAATTACCTAAAGTGTTGTAAAGTTTAATTTAAATACATAAATTATATTATTAAAGTTTGGTGTTTGTGGTCTGTGGTTTTAAGATTCAAAATGGACCCAATTTTTATGCATTATGTAGAAGAGCACAACTTTGGAGAAACAAAAAAATCTAGTTTGTCTTAAACCCCACAGTGTATATGTATTTTAATTAAAAATTTGTACACGAATTTCCAAATATATTTGGACATTGCATTTACAATTTTTGGCGTTTTTATTTTTCTTTAAAAATTTTTCACATTTATTTAAAATATTTATTGGGTTTTCCTTTAAAATGTACTAATAATTTCCCGGAATTTTTCTCTAACAAATTTTACATTTCTTAATAAAATTTACAAAAACTTTTTGAAACCCTATAACTAATTGACACACAAATGCAAATGGCAAATATTAAATAAAATTTGAGGTTAGAAAACCGGGCTTTTCTACTTTAAGCCTATAATTTTGGCGGCTTTTCATAAGCCTCGCTTAGACTTCTTTAAGCTAAGTTTAGTAGGCGGTGCAAGTTGATGTTGTAAAAAGCCCAGTTTAATTCAAAGCTTAGCTTAAATTACGATCGGTGCAAGCGGCCCTTAGTCGGCACAATGGAACAAGTAATTATCAGAATACAACATTTTTAGAAAGATTTCATTTTTTAAAGCCAACAATGTTAAGCCTTATAAAAACCAGAAAGAAATACCTGGAATATAATACATATATAACAATTTGCAGTTAATCCCTGGAATATAGCACGTATATAACGATTTGCAGTTATTTTAAACTCTTTCTAATTTTCGGGCTAAAAAAAGACGGTCTATTAATTGGTTTATTTTTTATAATATTCTTGTACCGTGCTATCTTATACCTTGCTAGCAACAAACGTTTTCTTTTCGCATGTTCTCTCTTTTTTGGTAATTTTATTTGTTAGTTTATTCTTTTTTTTTTAATTTCTTTAATCAAATTATTTATATGGATGTTTTACAAGGTTTAACTGGATTTTTGAACACTAAAGAAGCGGAAAATACCATAGCCGTAACTTATAATATGCGGTGGTGCCAGCATTATCACTTACTAAGTTTAACTAAGTTGCAACCCGAACAAAAGTCAAACTTGGCTTTACTTTTAAGTCGACTTAACAAAGTCAAGTTTATTTATAAAATGGTGCAATTAAGTTCATTTAGGAGAGACCAAAAATATCCAAAATAATTAAACGCGTACAAAGTGGTTTTATACATCTTGTTTATACAAAAATGTATTTCCTTTTCTCAATTTTTCGTTATTCCATGAAATATCGTATAATAATTTAATATGTGTTTGGTGTTTTTCATAAATACAGTAAACAACTGCAAAACCAAACGTGTGGCTTATTTACAAAGCAATAAATAATACACATAATTATGAGAGAAAGAAAGATAATAAACGAATTTATTACAAAAAAAAACTCCCAGCCAAACACAAATGAACAAAAATCAAGAATGAATGATATGAAAATTCGAAACACTTTCATCATCGCTACTAAATTCTGATGAATCCTTTACATTTATAATAACAGGAAGAATATCTGAAGAGTCCAAATTGCGATCTCTTTCCCAGGCTGCTTGAATAAGATTATTCGTATGGCGGCAGTCATGGGTCCATTTGTCAGGGTTTACCATAAGCTTAAAACCGCATTGGCAGTAACTGGATTGACTGAACATATTCTTGAATCATAGTACCTCTTGCACTCCGACCATACCATTTCTATGGGATTAAAGTGGCAATGATAAGCTGGAAGCATCAGTACTCGGTGACCATATTGTAATGCTAGTTCGTCAAGTCTAAAGAAGCAAAAAGCATAATTTTTTTTAGTAATGTATTCTAATAAAAAATATAAGTTACTGCTTACACATATTTTTTTTTCTGGTAAAGACTTTTTAACTATATTCCATAAATCTATTTTCATGGCTGTATCAGGATACTCGATATTTCTATCTTGTAACTATCTTAGAAGTAGTTGCTTAGACCAACTTGAGTTTGGAATCTTCTCTAATAACCTGTAGTGGTAGGATGCGTTATCCATCACTATGAGGGATGGCTGTTCTAAATTTGGGAGCAATTGTTTTTGAAACCACTTTTCGAAATTTTCAGCGTTCATGGCGTCATGGTAATCACCGGATTTGGAACCAGATTTTAAAAATAAGGCTTGCATTAGAAACAAAACCCGTCTCTGATCCAGCATGCAAAATAATATATCTGACGCCTTCTGAACTTTTCTTCTTGACAGTTTTAATTGAGCCATCTTGCCAACTATTTCTAAACGCTCCTTTGCTATTATAACAAAAATATGTATATTTTACATTTTGTATTATTTTAATACAACTTTTCAACAAACCTGTATATCCACGTTTCGTCCAAAAACACAGGTTTTAAAGCAATACTGGCGGTAAAATTATCCAGGTATGACCTTAAAAAACGAACTCTTTTTTCAATGACATATGGCTCTTCTATTAAATATGTTCTGTTGGATATAGAATTTTTTCGCCATTTAAACTGTAGTGCTTTTAATCCTCTACATAGGGACGCTTGTAAAATTTCCACACCATCAAGATTCTGCAAATGTGTTTCGAGTGAAACTAATGTAACATGTTCCCCTGTAAAAAAATATGTATACATTTTTTAAATTTATTTAATAAAATAAAGTTTATTTTAAATACCTGCAGCAAACATCGCGTAAATTCTATTTTTAATGATGTGCTCATGAATCTTATAAAGAGGGCGTCTAAGAGCATTGAATTGCAGTTGTTGTGGCTGCTTTATAATCCTCATTAAGGATATTTTCGCGACTTACCGTTTTTAACTACTGGTTGATAGCAGTTCTTTCCCCCACCATTCTAACCGTGTTTAACCTGCCTATCCTCGCAAAAACGAAACGGTTTACGTATGTCAACTTACTACTAATGGTTTAATACACTTTTAAGTTTATATTTAAATGTAAGGTATTTGGAGAGTTAAGAAATAAGTCGAAAAGATAATATATAAACCAAATTTTCCATTTAATAAGATATTAGCTGTTTCCAAGTCAACTATAACAAGTAAATTTTTCCTTTATGATTTAAATATAATTGTATTAATTCATCCATTTGGGACTTAACTAATAAACCAAAAAATCTGCAATCCAAATAGTTGTTAAACCATAGCAAAAAAAACATCACAGAACCAAAACAATAGAAAAGCCGCGAATCCTCCATTATTTTAAATTTAAATTTGACATAACCATTATTAACGCTCCTCCTGACTAGTGGCGATAGCGGTAGATACTGGGTACAAAGTAATGACGTTGATACTGATGTCAGAACACCTTCCCCTACATTACCGCTTCTCGCGAAAATAAACCGGTATGTTAACTGTCCTAACAATGTTCAACGCGGTATGTCGCCAAAATTTGATGATTGTTTCTGATCCCATGTGAACTTATCTTTTTAACGGTGGTAATTCCGACTCCCAGGGCATCAGCTACTCTCTACAGCATGCAAAGAAATATAGACATAAATTACATTTAATATGTATACTAATAACAAACCACAAGAATAAACAAATCTACTTACCTCTAAAACTGCAGTAAGTGGTAACAGGTTAATTCCTGCATCTCTCACCTGTGTGAAATAGTCAATAAGGTTTAAAATCATATTTTGTTTACCTTCTGAATACCGTCGAGGCATTTTACACAATAAAAATACGAAAATGTAAATAAAATCTGACGTTACTTTTGACAAAACAATTTTTTTGACAAGTTTGAAAAATGACATAATTTCATAACCCATATTTTAGGATATTATTATTGTAGCTTTAAAAAATCAGCTGCTGAACGGCAGCCATTTTGATTTTAAGAAACGACCAATCTTTTTGACGTCATTAATTTGTTTCAGTCTGTTTTTGACCTTTTCAATTTGTTAAAAATGGTAAGGCAATTGATGACGAAAGTACAAACCCTCGTGAAACGAAGTATATTATATACATTTTCATTTGCGCTAATACATTTAACTTGATGTTATTAAAAAAAAAAGCTAGTCAAGTTAAACTACTTTTACTTTTAGTCCTTTTATTTACTTTAGTTACTTTGGTTTACTTCAGGTACTATGTTTTACTTTAAGTAAAATATTTGGCTAGTACTCATAGATAACCTAACTTTAGATAAATAATGGCTATTCGCATTTATGGCAAGTTTATGCTAGCGCCCACTAAACAAACGATAGTGTCATTTATCATGCGTATTTAAAAAGCAGGACCAGTGCCGGACTTAAAATCAATTAAACGCGTAACTGTGAACATTACACGGTTTTATGTCAGTTCAAAAACGTCGAAGTTTAAATGCTTTCTTTATATTTAAAGGGATTTGCTTTAATAGGGGATCAGTAAAGGGATCGTGTAATAAACTGTCACCTGTCGTGTATTTGACTGGACTTGCAAATGGCCGCACAATAAACGGTTTTTTTTGCGAGATTGGAACAATCTTATAGACAGAAGGGTAAAAAAATGTTGGTACAAATAACGTTTACTCTTTTCCTGCTTAGACTTATGTTTTCGATAGCCAGAAAAGGATATTGTAAACATTTTAAATGTCTTTATACAAAACGAGCATAATATATTTACTAGAGGCAGCCTTGCCGTTTGGCAGTGCGAGAGAAAAAAAAGAATTATAGTATAACCTTTATCCGTGACTCCAACGTGCTAATTGATCGACGCGGAAAGACCGACCAATCAGCACGCAGAGCGGGGTTTACGAGTAAATATATTCCTTTCACCGACCAATAAGCAGGTTGGAGGAAAAAAGATTATACCTATTCTTTCTTTCTTGCCCAAATGTTCGCTTTTCAAGCCGCACGGGTACGTACCTCTAGTAGGTATATGCTCCAAGGGAATACGTTTTATGTTGTAACCATGGTTACTGACTTTTTAGATTAAATGCAAAACATTTTTTGTTCAAATTTTTTTCAATCCGAAATAAACAATTATAGTGATTTTTTTTCAATTATGATTGTGTTACAAAAATACGTATTGATGAAACAAAAAGTTAATTCTTAGATAGGCCATAAGAGTCATGTTCAGTCGCATTCTCCATTTTTTATTATTACTAACTATAACCCATCAGTTGTGAACCAGTATCAAAATTCGTGGCTTTCCATAGCTGTAACATTTAAAAAAACAAAAGAAATTTAAGGAGCTGACAATAGATAATATTATTCATATTTGTTTAAAAAAGACATCTAATCAAACCACTGTATTTTACTGGTTCAAAAAACCAGTAACCGTGTTTTTTAACCAGTGTAATATATATTTTGTTTAAGTGTCATTCTTAAACGAAAATGAACATAATTTAGTAAGGTCTGAATTATTATAAGTCTTTTAAGTTCTTGTATATGACAGAATAAACCTCGTGACTTATTAACACGTTCTATGTTAAGTTGTTTCTTGGACAGAAATATGCGGAACATTAATAATTCTTACCTAAACAAGGAAATTAAAACTTAAGATGTAAAATAAAACAACTTGAACTTTGTTAAATGTCACGTGTATTAAAATATATGGCGTTACGGCCGTTTCGTAGTACAACTACATCTTCAAGACGCTTACAAGATTGAGATAAAACTAACTAAAATTAATAAATAAATACATTGATGGGTAAAAATTCCAGATGGTACGGGTAGGTTACGTTAGGTAGAATTTTACATTTTTATTAGCAGATACAATGGTATTGTTGTGTGTATAAACCTTTTTTTATAGTACTTTGAAAAGAGTGGAATTTCCTAGGTCTAATTGAGTATTTAGAAGATTTACAGTGTTGTCTTTTTTATGTTTATAAATTTCAATTTTCTCTAATAAATCTAATTTTTTGCCTTTTCTTTCTGTATGTAATATTTCTAAATTTGTTATATCTGGAAATGTATGGTTGGAATCTAGAAAATGATTGGCAAAATTTGAGGTTCTTTTTCCTAGTCTAAAACAAGCTTTATGTTCTTTATATCTAGTTTCGAAGTTGCGTCCCGTCTGCCCCACATAGCAGCCATTGCACTCATTACATTTAAGCTTATAAACTCCTGATTTCTTATATTTGTTTTGTTTATCTTTAACATTAAACAATAGATTGGATAGACGGTTAGATGATTTAAAAGCTATTGAGACACTTTCTGTGGATAGAATATTCGATATTTTGTTAGAGATAGGACCTAGATATGTTAGAGAGTGGAACTTATTTTTGTTTTTTTTTTATATTTGGATAAATTAGTTTATTGGCTATTGTTTTCTCTTTTTTGCTATAAGGCGGTCTATTTCATAATTTGTGTAACCGTTATTAGTGCCGATAGATTTTATGGTGTCTAGTTCTTTAATTAGATTATTTTTAGACAGTGGTATGGAGAAAGCTCGATGTATCATTGATCTGTACGCTGCTAGTTTGTGTGTTTTGGGGTGTAGAGAGTCATGTGGTATTGTGATATCTGTGAAAGTGGGTTTTCTATATATGTCAAATTCTAGTTTATTATCAGCGTTTTTTGATATTTTTAGGTCTAGAAAGTTTATTGAATTGTTAATTTCGGTTTCAGGGTGAATTTAATGTTTGGGTGTAATGAGTTAAGGTAATCTAGAGTCTGTCTAAGTTCATTTTCTGTTCCTGTGAATGCCAAAAGAATGTCGTCTACATATCTATGCGACATTCTTTTGGCATTCACAGGAACAGAAAATGAACTTAGACAGACTCTAGATTACCTTAACTCATTACACCCAAACATTAAATTCACCCTGGAAACCGAATTAACAATTCAATAAACTTCTAGACCTAAAATATCAAAAACGCTGATAATAAACTAGAATTTGACATATATGAAAACCCACTTTCACAGATATCACAATACCACATGACTCTCACACCCAAAACACACAATAGCAGCGTACAGATCAATGATACATCGAGCTTTCTCCATCCACTGTCTAAAAATAATCTAATTAAGAACTAGACACCATAAATCTATCGGCACTAATAACGGTTACACAAATTATGAAATAGACCGCTATGCAAAAAGAAAAACAATAGCCAATAAACTAATTTATCAGTAGAGGAAACATACTGACTGCATCCCCCACTCCTTCCCATGCACCCCCCCACTCCAAGCCCCGCCCCTTGACCTTGACCTTGACCTTGAATGGCCACGTGTGCGATCTCCAAGCCCCGCCCCTTGACCTTGACCTTGAATGGCCACATGTGCGATACGTCATATAACCTTGAATGGCCAGATGTGCATACCCCCCACTCCTTTCCCAAGCCCCGCCCCTTGACCTTGACGGTGACTTTGACCTTGATCGACCTTGACCTTGACTATTGATGGTGGGGGTTGTATGGTTTGTAATAAAAGCAGGCATTTTGCTTAGTGAATGACATAATCAACAACACATCTGTTTGTGCTACTGCCGCTGCTATTGTTGTAGTTACTATAGTTACTATTACATAAAACTGTGTCTGTTACTTAAACGTGATTTGTGCAAGTGTTTGTTTAAGGTATTATTTTTGATATTTAAATAATATATTTTTAACTATGAACATTACTAAAGAAACTTTAGAAAATATAAATATTATGATTAATAAAGAAGCTGACAATTTTAATCGCAAAAGTTAGTTGATTTAATTCCGGGGGTTCCATATGTTATAAAGAAAATTGTTCCTATGAATACACAATTTGGGAAAACACTTCTTGCTACACTTTTTGATCGGGTTAATAGTGAAACATTTGCTCTATTTTTACCGAGTCGTGTGTCTGACAATATGTCGAGCGATGTTGTTTCAGCAATGAATGCTTCGGATGGTAAATATACATTAACCTATTTGGGGCAGAGTAACCGCGTATTTCCCAATAATTATGTGAGTTCCAGGGCATTATTAACTTTTGGGTGTTTAGAATAATTTTTATATAATTATATAAATAGTATTTTTTCTTCATTTAATGTTTCATAGTTAAAAATTATTTACATATATCTAGTCAGATGCTTGCACATAGTGAAGTACAGTCATTTTTCTTTTGTCGTTAAAGATGTTGGACGATTTAGTAACTGAGGAATGTCAATACACCTACGTGTTTTGGTTGGGGTTTAAGCTAAGAGATATGGCCCACGAGATGTTGGAGTTTGCAAGGGAAATGGATTATGATGAAGCCACCTTGGATCAGTGCAGAAGATACCTGAAAGATAGCACAACTTTGTTAGCAGGAGCCCATCTTTGTGATAAATATTGCTATGGCATCATGACACTAGAAACATTTTGTGTTGAAATGATAGCAGAAAATTTAAAAGAGTACCTAATAAATATACCGCATTTACCTGAAGAAATACGTGCAAAGTATGAGTTGATTCCTATTATATCCGTCGATACTGTGGATGGAGCGCCTAACCAAAATGGTGATGATGATGATGATGGTGAACCTGAACCTGAACTCGAGCCTCAGCCTGAGCCAGCAGTCCAAGACATCCCTATTCCCGACGACAATAATCACGATCACGATGATGAAGATGAGGGAATTTGTGTTTGACATGAATTGATATTGTAACATATATATGTAACTGAAATTTTTGTAATTAATATAGGAAAATAAATATGCTCAGTATAGTATTATTGTTTTCATTGAGGTTTATATAAATAATTAATATCTATAAAATCTTTTAGTTTAAGTTAAATATGGGTCGTGTTAACATCACAATTGATAAATTTGGTCGTCAGAGTAACTATAGCAATGTTGAAAAATTGCATGGTCTGCCTGGAATTGGGTTTAGGCTTACCTCTGAAGGCCAATATGATATTGAAGAAAAGCGTCTAACTAATGTTGGTACACCAAAAATATCCACTGATGTTGCTACACAAGAATTTGTGAATAAAGAAGTTCGGAAACTTAGACATCAAATCGTTCAAATATTAAATGATGATATAATTAAATTTTATTCTGCAAAATTAAGACAGTTTGCAGAGTTTGAAAAGGGTTTACCTGATTTGGTGAAATTACGTGGAAAAATTCAAAGTAATGATAAAAAAATGCAGGCACTCCAAAAAAGAATTGATGAATTAACTCAAATATTATTAGTATTATAATATTCCTCTCTTCACTGTCATTATATAAAATTGTAACTTGTAAAGAAATTGATTAGTATCAACTAAATATGGTTGGTGTAAACAACAACAATATTGATAAATTTGGTCGCCAGCAGAGTGGCTATAAAAAAGTTCAAAAACAACGGGGTTTACCTGGAGTTGGATTTAAGCTAACCTCTGATGGTCAATACGATCTGGAAGGAAAGCGTTTAACCAATGTAGGCCCACCTGCTATAGCCAATGATGCAGCTACTCTGGATTTTGTGAATAAAGAAAACTGGAAACTTCGGGTTATACTTACTGAAGTAATATATAAGGATCTTGTAAATCTTTTCAACAAAAAATTTCAGAAATTTGAAAAATTTGAAAAAGATATTGTTAATTTCGATATTGTAAAATTAGCTAAAAAAATTGAAAATGATGAAAGTCATATTCAATCTTTGGAAAAAAGATTAAAAGATTTAGTTGATTCTTCTAAAACTTCTAAAATAAGGTTGTAAATGATTTATTGCTTTTAAATAAAAAAACAATTTTACTATAATATGTGTTTTATTTAAAAAAAAAACTACCTTTCTACAATAATAATAATAATAATAATAATAATAATAATAATAATAATAATAATAATAATAATAATAATAAATAATAATATAGTCTGGCCACCAGGACAATGCTTGGCATTGTTCCTGGTGCTACCGAACACGAACAATCCAAGCAAGACGGTACTGCCAGCGAGCTTGAAGGGGTTGCGGGCACCAACAGCAACCTACGAGAGGCCTTAAATCGGTCCGGTAGCCTACGTAATACCGGTAACCGCCGAGACTCTGTGGGGTGACATCCCGCAGGGTCACGGATATCTCGCATTGTCACGAAACGCAATGATGAGCAAGCTCCCAACAATCCACCCCGTTCGGATAGGGGTGCAGGGCAGGTTGGAGGAGCAACTGGACGGACGCCCTTAAACGACCTTGGCAATGGACATGGACGCTTCACGTGGACGGACGAGCTTAGGGACGATCTGATGGATGCATATGCATTCAGCGACCCCACCACTAGGGCTACATGAGACGAATGCATGCCGCATGGTGTGCTAAACACCCTGAATTCAGTCATCTCTCTGAACAGCGTTTGAGAGACTATGTAGCTTATCTTAACCGCTCTGGTTATGTTAGAACTCCAAAACAACAGGAGCCAACTCAAGACCTGGAACCTATCCAGGAACCAGAACAGGACCAGCCTGCGGAGGATATGATAAACGAGATCGCTCCCGGGAACGCCGATAATGAATTAACAGAAAGACTTGTAAACATCAATATCAAGACCTACATAAAGCCTCAAAATATCGCACAAGCGGACAATGCACTTCGAGACAGACTTTCAGAACATACAGATATATTGGCACTTAACAACGCTGTTTATGAGGCTGCGAAACAACTTATTCCTAACAACCGCTCAGACAGCTTTCACCAAACTCTTCAAAAGACCGAACGCCGAATACAGCAAATAGCCAAGAAAATAGATTTGACGCGGCAAGAGGCATCACGTATACAAAGTGTATTAGAATATATATCATCCAACAGACCTTTCACTGGAAAAATCAGGAAAATAGCTTTAAAGCTACGCCAAAAACACCATACACTTAACAGACGTGTGCTTCTCATCATCAAACAGCGTTGCCTAGACCGCATACGATCCTTGGGTGTTATAAACAACAGCTTAAAGAAAAAGGCTAGAGGGATAAGAGACACAAATAAATTCGTAACTAGGCCTTCTAGCTTTCTCGCAGACTCAACACCAACAATTGAAAATCCGCCATCAGCAAATGTCGTGGAACAGTTCTGGAAGGATGTTTACGAAGTCTCAAAGCCATTAGGAACGAGATACTCCAGCATTGACTAACTTTAGAGCCTATTGTGTGGACAAGCAGCTTGACCAGCATGAGAGTGCGCCAATCACGCCGGAGGAGGTGAAAAGTGCCCTAGATGGTGTAAGAAACTATTCTGCACCTGGTCCGGATGGTATCAACAACTACTGGTGGAAGAAATTTCCCAGTACACATCCACATTTAGCCAGAATCTTTGATTCTTGGCTCAACGGGGACACGCCAATTCCTGAGTGGTTTGTTGAAGGCCGAACCATATTGATACCAAAAAAGGGGATTTAAAACTACCCAAAAACTATAGACCGATCACTTGCCTCAATACTTGCTACAAGGCTTTCACCAGAATTTTATATTCTAGAACATTGAGTGCAGTTGATCCCATACTCTCTGATGTAGGGGAGCAGCGAGGAGGAAAAGAGGAATCAATGGTTGCAAAGAAAATCTCCTAATCGATAGATGCATTACACAAGACTCAATCCAATACAAACGCAACCTGAATATGGCATGGATTGACTACAAAAAAGCGTTTGACACAACATCTCACGAATTACTGTTGCATCTGCTTAAAGATCTTAAGGTTCCTCTTAACCTAATTCGATGCATTGAGCGACTGATGTCACTTTGGAAATCAAAAGTTCTCTATAACATCTGGAGCACAAAAAATTATTACCGAACCCATAACGTTTAAAAGGGGCGTATTTCAGGGTGACTCACTCAGTCCTTTGCTATTTTGTATTTCGCTGCTTCCCGTGTCCGTGTCTCTTCGAAAGACACGCGGATATTGCTGTGGACCACCTGGAAGACGTGAGCATAAGGTAACCCATCTGTTTTATATGGATGACCTAAAACTGTACGCAACTAGCGAGCGAGACCTACAACAGTCTCTTAAAGTGGTTCACGAATACACCAGAGATGTTGGAATGGAGTTCGGCCTCGACAAGTGTGCAAAACTTAAGCTAAATAAAGGCCGGTTCGGAAACGATTTAGAAGCTGACCAGCTTGCCGATAGCGCGCTACTTCGCCCTCTACAAAACAACGAGAATTATCGATATTTAGGAATCGACCAAAACCGGACTCAAGATGTTAGAGCTGTGAAGACCGAGCTTAGAGGCAATTACAGGCGACGTTTACGGAGAATTTGGGAATCCGAATTATCCGGAATAAATAAGGTCCTTGCTACCAACATGCTAGCAGTGCCTGTATTGCTTTACTCTTTTGGAGTGGTTAAGTGGACGCGAGAGGAACTGCGCGAGCTGGACGTCAGCACACGAAAAATGATGCATCTTCACCGTAGCATCCACCCGCGCTCATCAACATCCCGTATTTACCTCCCACGCCACCAGGGAGGTCGTGGCCTTTTAAGCTTAGAGTGTATGCACGATCGACTGGTTTTGAGTCTTGCTTGTCAAGTTGCCAATAGTACTGATCCGCTGATGCAACTAGTAAGAGCACACGAAACAGCTAATGTTGGAGCGTTTCTATTTAAGGCAGCGGAGCGAGCAGCGGAAAATTCGGTCTCAGATTTGCAATAGATCCAAACGACGACCAGTCACTTGTAAGGCTTGAGTCTAAAGCCGTAAGAACTGCAGTTAAAAGAGCAGAACAGCAGATGCTTTTAGAAGATCACATTAATAGGCCGCAACACGGAGTATTTTACCGAAACATAGAAAGACTCAATCTATCTCGAAAGCTCACGTTTGGGTTTTTGAAATCTGCTGAGCTCAAGTCTGAGACCGAGGGTTTCCTACTAGCATGCCAGGATGGGGTGATAAACACGTTGGTATACCGAAGCCAGTTTTCTAACATTCCTGATACTGCTTGTCGAGCTTGTCGACAGCAACCCGAAACACTAATGCACTTATTGTCAGCCTGTCCAGTGCATGCTGTAAGTGGTTACATCCACCGACATAACGATGCGCTTCGGGTACTTTATTATCACCTCAGACATTATTACGGCATTGACGAAACAGCAATTTTGCCATTTGCTCCCCGCGATATCGAGGCAGTAGTGGAAAATGACAACTGTCGCATATATTGGAATTATGCATTCACAACTACGCATCAAATTCGCGCCAATAAACCTGATATCGTTCTCCTTGATAAAAGGAATAACTCTATGTATGTGATTGAGTTCTCCGCCCCAGCGGAAACTAACATCGATATAAAGGAACGGGAGAAACGAGCCAAATATCAGGATCTACTTGGCGAACTTCGGAGGCTCTATCCGGAGTATAACGTGCGATTGGTTGTCCTGATTGTCGGCGTTTTGGGGGGCATAAAGGAAAATGTGTTGGGGGAGCTGAAGTGTATTCCCGCATGTCAACATTCACCCGAACAACTGGTGATGAAAATGCAGAAATCTGTTGTCCTTGGGTCCCTTCGTTTACTGAGGCAAATGAATTTGGCCGAAGATCACTGACCGAGCGGACGCGAGGAGTGGTCTTCGATACGGATGGCCTTCCGCATGACGCCCTATGGGGTCGGAGCCATGGGATACGTCATGTCGGATCTTTCTAAATAATAATAATAATAGATTACAATTATTAAAATTATACAATATCTGTGGCATCTATCCAAGAGTTATGTTGACTGGGGAATCCCAACCATTTTACAAACACTTGATTCTTTTGGTTTTTTTTACGTTTACGAAGTACTTTTTCTACCAAATAAATATCCGGACTTTTTGTCTTCTGTAGTTCAGCTTCGTAAAAGCTCCCCATAATTGGTTGACCATCTGTGGACTCCAAAAGATACGTTGGTGGATTTGTTAAATTCACTTTCACCACTTTGAATAGCTCTGTCGACCATGATGGTATATATCCTTTGTCAAATATACTTCTATATTTGCTTATACGAACCACATCTCCTAAGCGAAATTTAAACTTTTTTGGTTTAACTTTAATATTATTATATGCATTAATCTTGGTATGTGGTTTTACATCAATCGGTCGCATCCCAGTAGTGCGATGTTTGGCACTATTGTAAGTTTTTGTAATGAATTTTAAAATATGTATCCATTTATAAGACCCTCTTATTGAAAATTGTTTATATAAAATATTTTTCAATGTTCTTATGACTCTTTCAACAATTGCTGCTTTTTTAGTGCTATATGTTGAGTAATGATTAATGTTGTACTTTTTCATAAGAGTTTGAAAATCTTTATTATAGAATTCTTTGCCTTGATCACTTTGTAAATTATTTGGTGTGTATTTAGCCTCTTGAATAATATTTTTCATTGCATCAGTAACTTCGCTTCCGGTCTTGTTTTTAATGGCCTTTGTATACACATATTTAGAGTAACAATTAATGCACACAAGTATATAGCGATAGTCATCGTTTTCGTTAGCATATTGTTGCATTTCTGCCAAATCAATCTGCCACAAGTCATCGTATCCTTTAATTATTGTCCGCCTTCGTTTAAAATTTTTTCTTATTGGTCTGTGTATTTCATTAACAACTTTAATTTTTTTCGCACTAGGCTCCATATTATCTTTATCGGTGATGTTTAATCACCTACTGGGGAAAATATTCACTTACATGTTCTAATAAATAATTCCCTCTTCACGAAGTTCCTCAATAATAGAAATAATTTCATTGTCATGCCCAGTATGACCTGCCATTTTGGAACTAACCAACAATCGTAATCGATCTACTAATTCTTTGGGATTATTCCAATAAATATATTGGGATTTTTTGGTTGATAGGTGTTTTGTTAATGGTTGGTGAAAATTTACGCTTACACCCTTTTTCCGATTGCACTACCCAACTTACTTTCTGTCATTAGGGGTTTTATTATGTTTGTATACTTTTGCCATTTCGTTTCTCTTAATCCCTTTTTTAAGTCATATTTATTGTATGCAGCTGCTGTTGCAATTAAAATTTGTTTATATTTTTTAAGATATCTCCCTTTATGTTGATCTCTTGACCCAATATGGGAGGTTTTTTTAAAAAAAGTAAGTCGTATAGTTCGTGTTCACCATCATATTTACTTATTAAATCCTCATTATCACCATAAAATAACACCTCCCCATTTTTAAAACGTACTATCAGTTTGCCCATTTTTAAAGTACCTCTATTTAATTTATATATTCCATAGGTAGTATCATATAAAGATGGTTTTAAAGATAAACCCCTTATATATTTATCGAGAATTTTTTCTGATTCTCTACCCCTTGGTTTGTAATATATGGGTGAAATCGACTGATTTGGTGGTGTTAACAAACTATAATCATCAGGTGGTGGTGTTAATAAACTACGATCAATATTATCATCATCACTATCACCCATTTTGCTTGGTGAATAAAATGAGGATGATGATGGTGATGAAAATGTAGCTGAACGGGGTGAAGTCGTTTCTTGTTTTCTTTTTTTGTCGCCCTCTCCTTCTTTTTCTTCTTCTTTTTCTTCTTCTTCTTCTTCTTCTTCTACTAATGGCTCCATCGAGGTATAGAAGGTTGACTTTTTTCTTACACCTCCAACCGATATTGGTATTGATGTTACTTTTTTTGGTGAAGGTGTTACTGGTGCACTAGGTGTTTTTTGTTGTCCTTTTGTTTGTTGATTTACTACATTAGTAATGGATGTCAACGGTTTTTTAATGGGTTCATAAAATTTTTCTAAATCCAAGTTTTCTTGCACAGTTGCTGCCCTAATTTTTTTAAATTTTTGTCTAACAGCATCTGTAGCCTCAATTAATTTCCGCTTTAAATTAATTTGTTCATTCATAGTGTAATGATGTTGTCTCAAGCTTACACAATGACATAATGATTAATTTCTTCTAATATTATAAATATATATAACTATCGAATCCTTTTCGATATTTACCAGAATTTAAGTCACTATCCTTATCAATAACCAAAAAACCATATTTATTACCCCAACATTTAGAACACATCTCTTGAAATTGTGAGAAAGTAACATCGGGTGCGACATGATCGGAGAAAATGTGGCGTAAATTCATTTCATCCTGCTTAAATAAAATAATAAAATTTGCATTGTCACGCACTAGTTGCTTGGGAACTCGTGAATAAGTTTGAGCCAAATAAAAACAATCTACATTTTTATGACGCCCCATACTAAAGTATGAACGTATGACATCTTGTTTTTCACACATTATATCATCAAATATAAAAATAGAGTTCGGTTTTGCATCTGAAGGTTCCATGATATTTGTTGCATCACTGAATGTGTAGTAGCCAAGCCCCTTTATGGGGGATAAAATTTTCCTTAAATATTCATATTTTGGTTGATACAATGACTTTGAATATATATAAACATTTTCAAACCGTAATCCCATAGGGTGTGTAAGCAGTGAAATCATAACATTCGTCTTTCCACAATTAGATGGCCCAATAAGTAAGCCACGAATTGACAATGGAAACAAAGGGCCATGTTTTTTAAAGTGTTTTCCTGTTTGACCCGACCCGAGTTTTTCATCCAAATTGTCGATATTAAACTTTTGTTTGAGTTTAACAATACGCATATTGTAAATAAAAATAACTAATACTTTTAATTTTAGTCAGTCAGATGTCACCTATCGAACGAAGTGGACGGTCTCGTTATTCAAATAAGACTGGGAAAGGTTTAGTTAACTCATTAATTAATAAACTTCCTTTCGAGTTACACATTCCCGGCTATCAATATTGTGGTCCGGGTACAAAAGTAGAAAAACGTGTAGCACGAGGCGATCGGGGTATTAACCCATTGGATGTTGCATGCAAGAAACACGATATAACTTATTTAAATAATAAAAATAATTTAAAGGTACGTCATCAAGCTGACTACGAGTTGGAGCAGCGAGCTTGGGAGCGAGTAAAATCAAAAGAAGCGAGCGCTAGTGAAAAGGCTGCTGCTTGGTTAGTCACAAACATAATGAAAGGCAAACAACGTTTCGGTATGGGTGTTAAAAAAATGTCTGAAAGAAGAAAAACATCGTCATGTAAGAGAAAGGGGAAACGTAAGTGTGGGCCCGTAAAAAAGTTGCATTCGGATCAGCTCTTAGACAACCTATACGCTCAGAATTACGAAAAGCTGGTGGTAACAAACTTATTGAAAAAATTTAATGAAAGCATCAAAAATCGCTTTTAGTGTTGCACGTAAGTCTTTAAAAGCTGTGGGTGGTAAACGAAAATCCGCACCCCAGAATTATACCAATACCGAAGCAGGGTGGTATATTACCTTTGATCCCTATATTTGCTGGTCTTTCAGCTTTAGGATCTTTAGCTGGTGGGGCGGCTGGAATTGTACGTGCAATAAGAACCGTGAAAAATGAGAAACAAAATAAAACTGGATCATCATTACAAATAAACTCATCGAAAAATGGTTTCGGTCTCTTTCTCAAACCGTATCGATCCGGTTTGGGTTTATACATGAGTAATAAGAGGCAAAAAAAAAACTAATAAAGTCCCTACCCCAGCGTCCACTATCCAATATAGATTTGGAACATTATGCTGCCCAGATGAAAATACCACATTTCAGAGGTGTATTTATGCGTGATTTTCTACCCTTACGTGGACCTAGACGATGTGAATCGGCAATTGTTAATTTGGATAGTATGCAGGGAGTGGGGACGCACTGGGTAGTATATAGGAAGCTTGCATCACATGTAACTTACTACGACAGCTTTGGTGACTTAAAACCACCTTTGGAATTAATAAAATACCTGAAAACCGGTCTTGAAGCAGCTAAAAATATCGAGTATACATATCAACAACAACAAAAGTTTGGCACAGTCTGGTGTGGACATTTGTGCTTACAGTTTCTCTCTACATAACAAAATGTCTTTAAATCCTAAAATGGATCGTGAAAGTTACAAGAAAATGCATTTATCTCTTAAAGCGTTTTCTCGTTGTGGTAACAGTTTGTTAAAAATGACGTCATCAGAACTGGAAAACATGCCTAAACAAGTAATGATTGCTTGTACCCCCAAAGAAATCGCCCTAGTTTGGGATAAGCTACCGACACATTTGAAAAACGATATTGATATACTAAAATATCAATATTCTACGGAGCAGTATAAACTTGTTAAAGAAGATGGTAATATGGTGAAAAGGTTATTTTGCTGTTATTGTAAAGTAAATGATATAAATATACATTCAGAAAAACCCATACAACCACCAAAACCGATAAAAAAATTTAAAAGTTTGAATTGTTTAATTTGTTGTTGTAAGCAGCAATAAAAATACCTATAGTGGTATAATTAGCATCAGTCATGTCGCACACATTCACCCTGACGGGACAAAATAGTGTCTTAAGCTCAAACTTTTTTCCACCAATCGAGTTGAATGCATCGAGTCAGTATGGTTTGGCACTTTTGGGATTCTACAGCTATAATTCTATTTTTAACGTTACTGAAAGAAACAATTGTTTTGGATATAGAAAGGAAATAGAACAGAGGCCGATATTATTAAAAATAACTCCTGGAGCTTACGAAATAAGTAATATAGAAAAAGCAATGATTGCGGCATTACAAGTATCAACCAACGATGAAGACGAAAACATTTTCTCATTAATACCCAATAATAATACCCTAAGGTGTGAAATTAAGTCCAAATACATCATTGATTTCACTTGTGCACATAGCATTGGTAAAATAATTGGTTTTGATAGAGAGGTATTAAAAAGTAAAGAGAAACATGAATCCACATCACAAGTAGATATCATGAATGTTCGTATAATAAGAGTTGATTGTAACATAACAGCTGGGGCACATTTAAATTCGGAAGAATGTCATATATTATACGAATTCGATATTGACGTTGAACCTGGATATAAAATTACAAAAGAACCTCAAAATATCATTTATATGCCGCTTACCCCACTGGTCGTCAGTTTATTGACAACATTACACTACGCATCTTGGATGATAACGGTGACCTTATAGACTTCAGAGGAGAAAAATTATTGTTAAGTTGGAATTGAAAAAATTGTCTAAGTATGGGTTTTTGCTTTAATAGACAATTACATTTGTTATCTTCAATACAACAAAAGCAAAAGGATAAAAATAAAAAAACACGGCTATCAACAATCATTCGTAGTTCGAATCTCACAGCGAAAGGACAATATCGCAGTCAGCGACAACGACGACTGCTCTCCAAAAGGGATTTAAATTTTTTAAAGTCGATTGGGTTGAAGCCGAAAATAAATAAATAATGTTTGTGACAAGTGAGAAAATCGAAGTCTTCAATGAGCCTATCCTAGATAATTCAATTATAAGTTTACAAGAACACACTTATAAACCTTATGGTTCACCATCATTTCAAAATTCGGATGAAATACGTATTCCAGTACATTTTCAAGATATAATTTTGGATATATCTGATAGCTACATTTATATTGAAGGCACTTTTGAGCCTAAAGATGCAACTAAAAATGTTGGTTATCCAACAACGCCTTAGCTTTTTATTTGATGAAATCCGTTATGAAATGGGTGGTGAACAAGTCGCAGTTGTACGAAAACCCGGAATCACAACAGCTTTAAAAACAATGGTTTCATTTGGCACCAATCAAGCAAAAGTCTTTTACCATTGGGCTGGGGATTAAAAGAAGACAACCAAGCTATTTTGGATAAGACAAACCACATTTTTTTGGGTAAATTACCACTAAAGTATCTTATGGGATTTGCCGAAGATTACCATAAAGGTATTTTCAATATTAAGCAGGAGTTAATTTTAATAATTGCTCGTACTTTTGCAAACTCCTATATTGGTGAGTGTGATGCAGATGTAAAAATAACTAAAATCGAGTGGAAAATTCGTCATATTATTCCCGATGATCGCCAAAAGTTAAAAATTATGTCCCGTATAAACAAAGGTGTAAACAATGCAAATATCCAGATGTCTTACCGAAATTGGGATCTATATCAACTTCCTAGCCTTCGACAAACTTCATCAGATGTTTGGGCTGTTAGGACTAGTACGAGTTTGGAAAACCTCGATACATCATAATTTCTTTTCAAAGTAATAACAATATTGATAACAGAGAAATGGACGCAACTCAATTTACTTCTGCTGATATAAGTGATCTTAGACTTTACCTAAATTCTACAGTATACCCATACGAAAGATGGAACTTTGATTTTTCGAAAACTGTATGCCTCAGCCTATTATGCCTATGAAAATTTCCAGTCCAGTTTTTATGGACGTGAAACAAGCGATCCTATGATGGATTTAACAGAATATTTTAAAAATCCTGTGTTTGTCATTGATTGCAGTCATCAGCCAGAAGCCATCAAATCTTCTACGGTCGATGTAAAGTTGGAATTTCAAACGAGCAAGAGCCAATTTCCGAAAGACACTAAAGTAAACGCATTAATTATACATGATTCATTTTTTCTTATAATATTCTTAATGGAACTATAACAAATAAATTCATCTAATAAAAGTAATTTAGGTAATTTAAGACTCTTATTGTTTTTTAAATTATTTTTGTATTAATGTAGTATAGCTATTTTTATATTTTGGTTAAGAGTATCATTAAAATAAACGTATATTATACTAAACAGAGTTTTATTTATTAAATAAAGGCACAACAATTTTTATTAAGAAAGTTTTTTCGAAAAACAAAAAAAAAATAAAAATGACCAAAATTTTTTCTAAGTCCTAGAAAATTATCACCGCATTAAAAAGGGAAAAAATCTCGTTTAGGAGTTAAGATACGGCATAAAGAAAAATAACTAAAAATGTTTGCTAGAGTAAAATGAATAATTTTTAATAGGAAAGTTTTTTCGAAAAAACAAAAAATTAAAAAATTCAAAAATTTTTCTAAGTCCCGGGAAATGAGGGGATTTTTTTTTTTTTTTAGAAAACACTCAAAGTTGGGTCGGCATATTATAAAAGTCAGTAAGCTGAAACTTTTTACAATATAACATTTTTTCATAAAGTTAACAGAAAGGGTTGAAATATGGGATGGAAAACTTTAAATAAGTCAGAAATATTCTAAGTGTTGAGAATAAAAAAATCGGGGTTAATGGGAAAAATATTAACGTTAGGAAAAATTGGACAAACCACGTGGTCCTTAGAATTTGCTTAATTTCCTAAAAAAACACAAAAAAACATGAAATAAAAAAAATATGGGAAATTTGGGGGGCAGTGAATAATGGGGAAAGGGGGCTCAAATAAAAAAAAGTTTTAAATAAAAAAGTTTTGAATTGGAAAAACAGAAAACTTATATAGAGTGATAAATTTTGATAAAACATTTAAAAAGCTATAAATTAAAAACCAATCTTAAAAAAATAGCAACAAAAAAGATTTGACTTTGGGGCCCGAGGCGACAATATGAAACATTTATTTAAAAATTTTATAAGAAAGAATTAAAGATTGGAATTTTTTGTACGACCAAATTTTTTTAGAATGATCGGAGAAAACCAGAAATATACCTTTTTTATTTTCCGGAAAATGCAAATTTGAACCGCTGTAAGTCGGTTAGTTTTGAAGATAAAACAAAATGACAAAACACGTATATATTCATTTTGAATAAAGAATTAGATAAAAAGGTAAAAAAACTTCATGTCTAAAAAAAGCCGGAAAAATACTGGGAAAATTTGTCGGAAAATGGTCAAGGAATGAAAATAGTTAAACGAAAATATGCGCAAACGATTTTAAAGCCCCAGGGTGTGGGAGGGGAAGAGGGGTGGGAAAGGAGGTGGGTCGGTAGTGGGCGGGCCGCGGTTAGCATAGTAGTTTTTTTTTTAAGGACCAAAGCCTGCGCATTAGCTATCTTGTAAATGGAGCAAAAAAATGGCACTTTTAGTCTGGAAATAAGTAAAAGAGGTGAAACGTAAACTTTTCTCAAGAATAAAATTTTTTGTGCAGTGTTGCCAAGTGTGTCAAAAAAATTGTTAAACATTGCAGAAAAATCAATTTTTGTCACTTTTAATTTTAATAAAAACGAAATCTGAAATGTGTAGATAGAAATTTTGTGGCCTTTATGACCTATAACTTTTTTTGATAGGGTGTTTTTTAAAGCCAATGTCATGCACATTAGATGCAAATTTTTTATTCTCAACACTTAGAATATTTCTGACATATTTAAAGTTTTCCATCCCATATTTCAACCCTTTCTGTTAACTTTATGAAAAAATGTTATATTGTAAAAAGTTTCAGCTTACTGACTTTTATAATATGCCGACCCAACTTTGAGTGTTTTCTAAAAAAAAAAATTCCCCCCATTTCCCGGGACTTAGAAAAATTTTTGAATTTTTAATTTTTTTGTTTTTCGAAAAACTTTCCTATTAAAAATTATTCATTTTACTCTGGCAAACATTTTTAGTTATTTTTCTTTATGCCGTATCTTAACTCCTAAACGAGATTTTTCCCCTTTTAATTCGGTTATATATTTTCTAGGACTTAGAAAAATTTTGGTAATTTTTAATTTTTTGTTTTTCGAAAAACTTTCTTAATAAAAATTGTTTATTTTACTCTGACCAACATTTTTAGTTATCTTTGTTTATTTCGTAGCTCAACTCCTAAACGAGATTTTTTGTATTTATATAACTTAAGCTACTAATTGTTCCTAAATTTAAAAGAGTTTATTTATATTTTGTGATTTTAAAAATTCAAAAATGGTCTGAAGCGTATTTTTGCTTGCTCAATATAATCTTGATGTAATATATGTGTTATTAATAATACTATTTTTTAAATAAGGGTGTCAGGAGTGGAAATTAAACACTGTATAGTTTTAATAAATAAATAAATAAATTTATTTAATAAATAAAAAACATTATTAAATACAAAAACATTATTGCCTAAAAACTACTTAACCTTACTAAACTAAAATTATTTTTTAGCTGGCCGCAACATTAATGCCTAAATATTACTATAACTAAACTAAACTAAACTAAAATTAAAACTGTTAAACTAATTATGTGTCCAAGCACGGTATACCGAGCTTATTATAGAAGGACAACTCCTTACGTGTTAGAGCAGCTTCTCTTTTAATCTGATAAGTCGTTGCTCTTCTTTAGCAAGCTCGGCTTTAGTTCTTTAAATTTTAACTCACAAGCACTCACTTCGCAATCTTGCTCCTGTTTTAATTGAAGTAATTGGTCCCTATCCTTTATAGCCGCTGCCAAAGTAGCCCGTCTTCTCGGACATTGCACCTGGTTTAACCACTCTGGTTGGTTGAGTGGTTTGATGTCCTCAGCAGCGGCAAGTGGTGCTTGCAGCGATGTTGATGGATTGGTCTTCGGCTCATACATTTTTTTGGTGTATTTTCTTGAACTTGAATCGGTGGTGGTGGCGGCCATTTTTCTTTTTTGCAGCTTTTTCCTGCCAAATTGAAGCACCGGCGATGCTGGTCTGACAAAGTCGCCACCACATGAAGAAGAAGAAGACGAAGAAGCGACACTATTTGTTTTAACCACTTCTTTTCAGTACCAAGTGGGGCGTTAATATTTTTCGCAAAATTGTTTTAGCTGGCCGCACAACTACATCGCTTAACACGCGAATATTTTTCTCTTTTTCTTCTTCTTCTTTTTTGTCATTCCCATTCCCATTATTTGTGGGAAATGCACATAATAATTGGTCTATCGCCATTGACACCTCCTGGCTTGCCGTCGGCCCATTAACAACTTCCGACATCGGAAGATTCATTTCTAACATCTCCTCCTCTAAGTGTTCTTGGGTAGAATCCCAAGTCCCAATAAAGATAAATGTCTTCTTGACTCATCGTAAAATTAAAAACTTTTTTTAAAATTAACACACACAAACTGACTTCAATAATGTACCGCGAATAAGGTTTGGGTTAAACTGATTTCTGTTTCGTAACCAACCCATCTTTGTACTAAAACTCGAGGCCACACCTCATTGTTCGAGTGGTGGTGGTAATGACTTTCAATGCCCTTGACTCGAGGCCACACCTCATTGTTCGAGTGGTGGTGGCAATGACTTTCGATGCACCTGCCAAGGATAAATTCCTTTCTAACTTCGAGAATGTCGATGTATTGATTGTGGGTGGTATGCCCTTTCCTTTATTAGAGGGTTGTGACTTTTGATACACCTGCCTAGGTTAAGTTCCTTTTAGCTTCGAGAATGTCGGATCCTTTTCTATCTGACTTCGGTTTATGATTAGGGTAATAAAACCCTCTTTTATTTACGTGCTCACAAACACTTAAACAATGACAAAAATATTTGAAAAACAGTTAGTGTAAACTTAGAGCCTTACAAATATAATAAAAAAATTAAATATTGCAGTAAATAAATAAATAAATAAATAAATAAATAAATAAATAAATAAATACATAAATAAATACAACTAAATAAAGGTGTGGATTTTCCAGTGTAAGTTTATTGTTCTTATTACTGCTGTTGTGTTAAAAACGTTTCAAACACCCCCAATAAAGCTTGTAAATTTTGCTCGTTCGTAAGAAACGATTCTAGCACAACTTCTAGATTGTTGATATTTTCGTTGGGATCAGTTTGGTAAAATTGTACGTCTGTATGACCCCATGGTAGAGTTTTTGTAGATGTTGGAATTACATAACGCTTATCATCTTTATCGCTTAAAGCTACCTTATTTATCAGTTTTGTATAAACATCATGTAATTCACTGCGAAAGGTTTTCATCTTTCGAAAAATTAAACCACCGTGTTCAACGATGTTTTTATAATCTTCCATGTGAAGTTCCTTTTCAATTACTGACTTTTTAATACCTTTAGCTTTTTTAGCTCATTATTTAAAGACTTAACGTAATAAGCCTTGGCCCCGGTGCCATAAAAACCAATAATCGGATCCCGGAAATTCGTCTTTCATCTTACCAGGCACAGATACACTTTTAATTATATTAAATGGATTTTGTTCTTGGTAATTTGAAGTGTCAAATTTATTAGGTTTTCTGAAATTACGCGATAAAAATCATCGGTGAACACTTTTAAAATAAGTGAATCCGTGTCAGTGTACAGCAAAGATGCATTATCACCAAATTTTTGCTTTATAAAATTATAAAAAAGTCATACATAACTGTTTTCGAAATGTCAAGTATGGAAAACCCAATGTATATTGGTTTATTATATAAAATTTTAACTTTGGACATATGTATGGCGACAAAGTCTTCGGTAAAAATGGAACAAGTATTAAAGTTGGGTCGAGCAATTAACGCTCTTGCTCCAGGTTTACCGACGGAATTGTCCCAGTTCGTAATTAATCGGATATCTTTGCGATTTTCCAATTTTCCATTGTTTTACCGAAAACAGCATTTATGAACAATTTAAATAAATCCCTACCAAACTTTGTCGTTGCCAATTTCGTAAAACTGTATTAAAGTCGACGTATGTCTTTAACCATTTTGATTGTTGAAAAGTTAATATTCTATGTGTCCGCATTACCATTAGCCCATTGTTGATGGCTTGCTTTAAAGTTCTATAGTGGACAATATACCGTTTTTATCATTTAAGTTAGAATTAATTTTTTGCATTTGCTGTTTTCTATTGGTGGGATGATGTTTTCCACTAAAAATGGTAGATCTGAATGTGTATCATGCAGTTCTTCTGGATAATGCACATCCACTTCTAAAACATACCCTGTGGACTATCATCGTCAATGGCCATAATATTTAAATTTAAAATTTCATAATCGGATAGCCATCTAAAACCAGCAAATGGTAATGATTGGGACATACTATGACCATAAAGATTGGTTGCATCTAAATACATAATAAATGATTCTGGTTCCGCGGGATTGTAGTTTGGTAAATATTTATTATTAGCAATATGCTTCCTTTCCGTACACTGACTTATACCTCCACGAATACCTTTTTGAAAAAAATGAAGCATGTCAATATCTGTTAAAAGTTCTAACTCTACCTGGGTCATACGAAGCATGCAATCGAATGATAAACTTGGAAGGCTAAAATATTGTGCGGCATCTAGTTTATACACCTTTAAACATGTATCGCGAAATTGCTCGAAAATATCACATAACAACAAAACATCCGATTTTAAGTACAAATCCGAGTAATCCCCAAATTTTTACACTGAAACAATTGCCATACTCTTTTCGCTCGTTCATAGCATTCATCACTTATGTGTTCTTGGTTTAAATTGTCAAAAAACTGATCTTTCGTTGGAAGATTTGGGTAATTCATTTTTTCCATGGAGTCAATGAAACTATAGGGGAAAACACCTTTTGACGCATTAGTTCAAACTGTTCATCATTTGTGAAAAAATTGTGTGTTTCCCTAAACTCATGATTGTTTAAACCTTTACCCAAATTTTCCAACGATGACGACAAGAATTTGAAACTGTCCAGGAACCTAAGTTTTAAATATTTCTTTTATTGAGCCCGTTTTACTTTCTACATAATCATGCATATAAATACTTTTCGTAAATGACACATACTTTTCCTTACTTTGAGCTATAACTTCAATTTTATCCCCATGATTACATAATTCTTTAATAAACATATGGCAATCGTAGCCGCTTAAATTATGGAATATAATGGGAACAAAACTGGGTAATTTATAATTTAAATTACAAATGGAGTGTGCGGCCCCAGGTCGTTTTTTACCAGTTATATGACAATGATCTTTCACTTTTACATCCGAAGCCAAAAATGGTTTTTCACAAATGCTACATACTGTTGCATTTTTAAAATCATTTTTTTCCTCATCTGTTAAAGGAATCATTGGCGCAATGTCTCTTAAATGAGTGTTATACAAATGCCTCAGATCTATTTCGAGGCGATCAACAAACACTTTAGCCGCATCATTACCCCGATATAGCTCAAACTTTGAAAGAGAATCGTCAAAAGAACATTTTATAAAATAGGCAAAAGAATATGGCTCATGTTTACAACTATTAATAGTAAAAGAATTTTGGGGATTTGGTTGCGGTTGTGCTATGGGTTTTAAAATCGATTCAAAATCGGCATAAACCACAAACGGAACTCGCATTTGTTTTTCAATATTTTCAAATTTTAAAACATTTTCCGGTACGCCCTTTCCAAATTTATCAATTTTTGTTTCGTTTGATGGAGTCATAGTAAAAACATGATTGCAATCGTTCCGTTGGTGAAATTGTAAATCGGAACTTGTAAAAAAATAAATCAAACAACCGTCACAAAAATATTTTTTTTTTGAACAGTTGGATATTTGTGATGAGACCAAACGAGACAAATCTTTTATCCAACAATAATGATTTGTTGAACAGATTCTGTTACAGATGTGGTCACGGTCGCCCTTAACATCACAATCCCTTGAAATTAACAGTAAATTTACATGCTTTTGAAGTTTTGTTTTAGCATACCTTAATGGACCAACAACCTCATACGTTAAGGTATTGTTTTCAAACTTTGACTCCAAACCATATACATTTACTGAAATATTATTTAACTCCTCAAACTTTGTTATATCCCGTAATTTTACTGGAAAATCCATACCTGTTAAATTTAGCACAGTTGAGTAATGTGGGTATGAAGTAATTTCTGAGGCTGCAATCTCAACAGGGTGTAAAGCTGATGTTATCGCCCAAGCGAAGCAACACTCGTCCCGATTGTAGACGTTGATTACAGCCCGTTTAGATTCTATAAATTTGGGCAGCTTAATGTAGGATGATGCGGACATTGGCGAAAACTTATTGATGTTAACTTCCAGGTAGAGAATCTTATCCAGAGCCCATCCTGCAATGAAAAATATAATTAATATATATATATAAAATATATATATATATATATATATATATATATATATATATATATATATATATATATATATATATATATATTTAATTTTTTTCAAAAATAATCAAAATAAATAAATTAAAAAAAAATAAATAAATAAATTTGTTTTGTTACATACCTGAATCTCTTTCCTGAAATTCTGTCGATTGAGTTTTCATGGCCTCGACAAAAGAGCGGTAGACTCCATCAAGGTCACTTGCTACTGTCACCACCTCGTTACGCGTATTAAATGATTTATCATCATATACATCCTGTGTTGCTAGATAGTAACGTGCCACAACAACCATATTTATTTTAACGGAATGATGCATATGTAATACATCATTAATGACACCCAATGCTCGCTCCTGTATTGAGTTAAAAAATGATGCGTAGTCGAGATGTTCACCATCGCTACATATATGGTAGGTTGCAATACGATTTTTAAATGCACATTGCACCAGTTGCACACCCTGGGATACCGGTAAACGAGATCGACTACGATGTTCTAGAGTTCTTTGATGAGCCGTCATCTGATTTTGTGGCACCGTCACATTACACAAATCACAGGACAACATACGCGGTGGTGATCCGGATAATCTACACCTTTTACTTGGTCCAGCCATATTGGCATCATCGTAAAAACGATATGGGCAAGACTCACTTTTATGCCGTCGAAAATTAGAAGAATGTTTGAATGTTTTGTTACACAGTAAACAAACGTATTGTGGCATTTTTGTTTATAAAAAATTAAACTACAACGAATTAAACTAGCGCAGACAGATGTGTTGTTGACTATGTGAACTAACTAATGTCACTAAGCAAAATGCCTGTTTTTATTACAAACCATACAACCCCCACCATCAATAGTCAAGGTCAAGGTCGACCAAGGTCAAAGTCACCGTCAAGGTCAAGGGGCGGGGCTTGGAGATCGCACACGTGGCCATTCAAGGTCAAGGTCAAGGTCAAGGGGCGGGGCTTGGAGTGGGGGGGTGCATGGGAAGGAGTGGGGGGATGCAGTCAGTATATTTCCCCTCTACTTTTATCCAAATATAAAAAAAGAAAACAAAAATAAGTTCCACTCTCTAACATATCTAGGTCCTATCTCTAACAAAATATCGAATATTCTATCCACAGAAAGTGTCTCAATAGCTTTTAAATCATCTAACCGTCTATCCAATCTATTGTTTAATGTTAAAGATAAACAAAACAAATATAAGAAATCAGGAGTTTATAAGCTTAAATGTAATGAGTGCAATGGCTGCTATGTGGGGCAGACGGGACGCAACTTCGAAACTAGATATAAAGAACATAAAGCTTGTTTTAGACTAGGAAAAAGAACCTCAAATTTTGCCAATCATTTTCTAGATTCCAACCATACATTTCCAGATATAACAAATTTAGAAATATTACATACAGAAAGAAAAGGCAAAAAATTAGATTTATTAGAGAAAATTGAAATTTATAAACATAAAAAAGACAACACTGTAAATCTTCTAAATACTCAATTAGACCTAGGAAATTCCACTCTTTTCAAAGTACTATAAAAAAGGTTTATACACACAACAATACCATTGTATCTGCTAATAAAAATGTAAAATTCTACCTAACGTAACCTACCCGTACCATCTGGAATTTTTACCCATCAATGTATTTATTTATTAATTTTAGTTAGTTTTATCTCAATCTTGTAAGCGTCTTGAAGATGTAGTTGTACTACGAAACGGCCGTAACGCCATATATTTTAATACACGTGACATTTAACAAAGTTCAAGTTGTTTTATTTTACATAGTTAAAATGTACTGTCACAAAGTAACGGACGAATCAATTAATTCTTTAAAACTTAAGAGTTTATAGGAGTACATTTATTTAACATAAGTAATGATTTTAAAACAATTTTTTTAGATAAGTTAATTTGGTCAATGAAATAACTAAAAACAATTCTAGTAAGTTTGACATGATATACAAAATAAAATATTAGTCCAGATTTATTATGTTAATACTATTACAAATTAAAAATATCAGTAGATAAGCTCCTAACTTTAGTTTTTTTAAATAAAAAATACACAACCACTTTAGTCCAATAAAACACAAAAAAGTCAATAAAACAGTAAAACTTGTTTAGAATCTATAATTATATAAAAATTCTATTACAAATCACTAAATAAGTCAGTCCAAAAACTAAAAAAATCTTACACAAGCAGTCAAATTCCAAACAAGGCGAAATATTAGCAAACGCGACAAAGTACGGCACTGGCCGGCGACAAATGTGAAAATAAATTCGATCTGCTAGTCCGTTCTGCGCATGATTTAAAACCCTAACTGATGACTACAGCCACGGCGCACGGACACATTTTTTCGCCCATAAAATCTAACTTTTGAACCGCGCATCCAATACCCGTTACCGGTCCATATGAAGGTCAGTGGTCGTACTTCAAGTACTTTTTGAATTTACTTGGAAAAGCAAGTACATTTTAACGAGTACTTTTACTTGTACTTGAAGTACTTTTTAAAAAAATCATAAACTTGGTACTTGTACTTGAAGTACTTTTGTTGTGTGCCACCGAATGCAGTAGTCACCGATGACACAAATTATTATTAAATTTGGTTGCTACAATGGCTGTAGCACTTAGTTTTACAATTTTGTTTTATTATTTTCGAACTATTTTTAAATTAAATTCCTTTTTGGTTTATTTAAATTATTTATTTAGTTTTTTTTTTATAATATTAACTGTCACTGAATATACTAAGATTTACTAGAGACTAACTTAAATGTATGGCTAACCTAAAGATACTGATGCTTGAAAAAATACTGCTAGATACTTATTTTTCTACAATGGGGGTTGTGTTGACCACTAACACAAGGGGCGGAGCCATTTTTAAGATTGGAAATTTCCTTTGTCCCTTTGTATGTAAATACTATTTGAAAAGATCCAGTGTTAAAATATTAATTTGGGGTGTTTACGATCGAAGTATACAATAACCTATTTAGGGTTTTATAGTTCTAAAAGCTTTTTAATAGTAGGGTAATAGATTGTTAGTTTAAAGGAAACATTTATTATGCAAAGGATAAGTTTAAATTACTTTTAGGTGTTTTTAGAAATATCTACCCTTTTATTAGGGTGTTAAAAGTCTTGGGAAATGTAAATAATGATTATAGAATATTTGGGGTTCTTTGACAATAATGATAATTCTGAATAATGAAAGTAACTAATAAAAATATGTTATCGTGATACGTATATACTATAAAAAACATTAATTATTATAAAAGGAAATTCCGTCTTATAATTTATTATCACATTTATAATAGAATATTATATTTGATCTTGGTTGGATCACAACACCTCCCCCCTTAATAAGAGATTTTATGTAATGTAAATGAAATAAAATCTCTTTTATTGCTTACAAACTAATAATTTACTTATAATTCTAATATACAAATAACATATTACTACACCTAATTATTATTTTGAAAAGTATATGAAATTTATATCTTAACTTTTTGATGTACGCCTAGATGGTACATAACCAATGGATTTATTGTGTTCTAAATTTAAGCTGACATTTTCTTCTTCAGACTGATCGTCGCTTTCTACCTATCTAACCCTATTTCTATTATAACTAATAGCATATCTACCCTGGGGGGATGGTTCCACTGTTTGGTTTACTTTAATTCATAAATTTGGAACAATTCCGCAACAAGATTTTCTTTTTACAATTTGTTTAAACAACTTATAAAATACAAATAATAATAGCAATATTGCTAATATATATGCGATTACAGACGCTGAAAAGGTATAGTGTTCTGTTATTTTATTTTTTTTTATTTGGTCTGTTAGCTTCTCAATATCATCTAGTTTATGACTTGCTATGTTAAGTTCAGGGATATGTTTTGACAGTCTTTTATAATGTTCGTTTAAAAGCACTTCACTTAAATTTAGGTCGGTTTTTCTATATTTTTCACAACACTCGTCTGTAATGTTAAAGGGCGGAATATATTCACTATGCACAAGCATAGAAGACGGCCTATACGCTTTACATTGTTTCCCTATAGTGACACTACCACAGTTTTTTAATATAACATCGACGGGTTTTTCTATATTACTACAAGATATTGTTAAGCTTTCGGGGTAAGGGACTGCAAATAACCAAGTATTACTATTTTGTAATTGAATAAAAATTGCTCTATCAGAATGTATAATTCGTTTATCGCAAATATCTGGAATTTTATTTGTGACCTGAAGTAGCTTAATTTCGCAATTATCAATCAAATGTGCCAAGGCGACTGGTTTTTGTTGTTTACATATTATTTTATTTTCTAGAATTTTTAAACAATTACTTATAGCGTTTTCTGAAAAAGTAATAAATTGTTGTTTGCTTTCGTCTAATGCTATGTAATTTGAGGAAGGCTGAATTAAAATAAATTCATTTGATGCAACTTGTTTTGGGAATGGCAAAACTTTATAAAGATAAAACAGATTGGTTTCTATTAGAGGAATGTTTATTATATAAATTAAACGGCCCTGATCAAAATATACCTTTAATTCGATAATATTTAAAAGTAGGTTAGCATTAGAAGGATCTAGAGGTATGGGAAATTCCAGACCGTGAGGTAAGGATTCCAAAATTTGTCTAAGTTCATTAACGAGCCTAACAGGTGTTAAAATTGACGGATGCAATATACCTTTCTTTGCCACTAAAATTGCGTTTGTTAAAGACATGATTTCAAATTGTAACTGATTTAACATCATATTTACTATTGTGATATGTTCATCTAGATTATTTTTTAAAGATAAGAATTGAATATCTTTTTGTTCCTTACTTAGTTCGTCCTTAAGTTTTTTTATATTGGATTTTAAAAGATTTTCATTAAAATCAAGAGTTCCTATGGTATTATTAAAGTGAAGAATGGTTGACTGTACGATTTTTGTTTGTTCTTTTACAAGATTTAAAATAGAAGATTCGTCATTAGACATTTTTGATATTTTTTCGTTATAAATTTGTGCATCTTCATCGTCTAAAGTGCCAAATAGAATTTTTGTTGCTTTACCCACGATATTAAACCAACCTCTCTTATTTCTACCTGAAATACTGTAACCTACAAGTTCATGTAAAACCCCTATCTCCCTGTCTATTTTGTCAAAAGTGTACTTTGAAGATTTTAAAAATAACTTACATATATAATTATGATATTGTGCATTTTTGTCGTCACATAGTTCTACAGTTATTCTATAAGAGTTCTTTAGAGAAAACAAGTTTTTACTAATATTATCTAATTCTACAAAAGTTAAAATTTTCCATTGGTTATTAAAAAGGCGCAGTTTTTCAAAATGAATTCCTGGGTTGACATCATAATAACTTATATTATAGTTCTTATATTCGGCATGAATAACCGTTAAGGAAATAATTGTGATTAAAATGGTGAGCTTTTTCATCATCGACTCCTGTCCAGCTAAGATTCGCGGGTGTTTCAGTAGGCCTTAGGAATATGCGATGATGGTTTTCCAAACTGCCTGGAGACTTGCTGCGTCTTGGCGTTCCTTGAAAGTCGTCCAGTGGTTGTACCCCGTGCAATAGTGCTCCTGCTGCTTCTCCGCGCTCCTTCAAGAACACTGCTGTTTTTTTTTGCTTCCTTGAGGATTTTGCTGCGTTCTCCGCGCACCTTCAAAAATTCTCCGGACGTTCCTTGCTCGTTCAGGGGTTTTGTGATGATTTGTTGCGTCTCGGCGCGCCTTCAAAACTATCACAAGAAGTTTTCCGCTGCCACCAAAATGTTGTGTGCCACCGAATGCAGTAGTCACCGATGACACAAATTATTATTAAATTTGGTTGCTACAATGGCTGTACCACTTAGTTTTACAATTTTGTTTTATTATTTTCAAACTATTTTTAAATTAAATTCCTTTTTGGTTTATTTAAATTATTTATTGAGTTTTTTTTTATAATATTAACTGTCACTGAATATACTAAGATTTACTAGAGACTAACTTAAATGTATGGCTAACCTAAAGATACTCATGCTTGAAAAAATACTGCTAGATACTTATTTTTCTACAATGGGGGTTGTGTTGACTACTATTTTTAAGATTGGAAATTTCCTTTGTCCCTTTGTATGTAAATACTATTTGAAAAGATCGAGTGTTAAAATATTAATTTGGGGTGTTTACGATCGAAGTATACAATAACCTATTTAGGGTTTTATAGTTCTAAAAGCTTTTTAATAGTAGGATAATAGATTGTTACTTTAAAGGAAACATTTATTATGCAAAGGATAAGTTTAAATTACTTTTACGTGTTTTTAGAAATATCTTAAATATTATAGGGTGTTAAAAGTCTTGGGAAATGTAAATAATGATTATAGAATATTTGGGGTTCTTTGACAATAATGATAATTCTGAATAATGAAAGTAAATAATAAAAATGTGTTATCGTGATACGTAAAAACTATAAAAACATTAATTATTATAAAAGGAAATTCCGTCTTATAATGTATTATCACATTTATAATAGAATATTATATTTGATCTTGGTTGGATCACAACAAGACTATGGAATGACTGCTACCCGCAAAAGGTTTTCCATCTTCTTCCAGTCTCCAAATATTAAGGTCCTGTGTGAACAAACTCCCTCTCACCACACTTAAGATACCCACGGTACGTTAGTGCTTGGGTCACAGCCTTCGTGGACTGTTTAAAGATAAAAAACACCTCTTTCACTTTCAAATAAAAAAGCAGAATATGGCAGGAGCCACTCCAACTTTATTTTTTTTTACTTGTACTCATTATTTAATTGCCTGTAAGCGACTTACACCTGTTTAAATGTAACAAATTATTTTGGCACAAATATAATATGATTTACTCTGTGATTTACTCTATGTAACGGAACTGGTTTTTACGAGTTCACAACAAATCTTCCCGGAGAGTTTTCGTACTGCACTTGGAGAGTTGCATTACCACCAACAAAACTATGTTTGTGAGGTAAATTGCATAAATATGAACCCTAATAGAGGTGCAATCAAATACTTGTAAATTTATATAGACAAAAAGTCTATTTTCATTTTAATTTATTTTATATAATTTATATAAACGCATTATAAAATATCATATTTTAATTCTTTTGTTGTTGCAAAAACTCTTCTAAATTTTTTACTATTGCCACGTCTTTTGTATTATTCTACAAGAAATCACACCGAATAAAAATACCAAAATAAAAACCATAAATACTAAAGGAAGTTGAATTATATATTGCATTTTTATTTGGTATATTCTATATAATTTCAAGCTCGAAATTGTAATGGTTTTTTATCGATGTCCGGTCCCTACTGATGATTAGGGACCGGACATCGATAAAAAACCATTACAATTTCGAGCTTAAAATGATATAGAATATACCAAATAAAAATGCAATAAATAATTCAACTTCCTTTGGTATTTACGGTTTTTATTTTGATAATTTTATTCAGTGTGATTTCTTGTAGAATAATACAAAAGACATGGCGGTAGCAAAAAATTTAGAAGAGTTTTCGCAACAACAAAATAATTAAACTATGATAATTTTATAATGCGTTTATATAAATTATATAAAATAAATAAAAGTTAAAATAGACTTTTTGTCCATATAAATTTACAAATATTTGATAGCACCTCTATTAGGGTTCATATTTATGCAATTAACCCCACAAACTTAGTTTTGTTGTTGGTAATACAACTCTCCAAGTGCAGTACAAAATCTCCGGAGATTTTGTGAACTCGTAAAACCAGTTCCGTTACATCGGTAAATCATATTATATTTGTGCCAAAATAATTTGTTATATTTAAACAGGTGTAAGTCGCTTACAGGCAAATAAATAATGAGTACAAGTAAAAAAAACATGAAGTTGGAGTGGCTCCTTCCATATTCTACTTTTTTATTTGAAAGTAAAAGAGATGTTTTTTATCTTTGAGCGGTCCACGAAGGCTGCGGCCCAAGCACTAACGTACCGTGGGGATCTTAAGTATGGTAAGAGGAAGTTTGTTCACACGGGACTTAAATATTTGGAGACTGGAAGAAGAAGGAAAACCTTTTGCGGGTAGCAGTTTTCATAGTGTGGACACTCTAGGGATGAAGGAACTACGAAAGCAGGAACTTCAGGGCCTCTCTAGTTAAACTGTAAAAGGATACATAAAAGTTACACCAAGTGTTGCTGCGTTGGGAGCTGCCAGAGGAGGTATTATACTGGAACTCCTCTAACAGAAGCCGTGAAAATGCGCATTAACCTACGCTTGGTTTTTAAATCAGGCTTAAGAAAATGGTGCAGTTGGAGTTTGGTGCAGAATTTGTAATTTTGAAGTTATTTGTACGAAACCATATTAAATTGAGCGACATGTTAAAGGTCCACAACATTTAGAAAATATGCAAAGTTTTTCGGGGGCATCCAAATCTACAGAACGAGAACATTATGTACTAAACGCAGACTTCTACATGGATTTGTGTAAAGATTTTATTGCAGCTGATATTCTTCTTCATCAAATAAATTATCGGTCCACAAGGACATTTTTGAAAAAAAATACTACCACAGAAAAGTACCAGACGAATCAACTCTGCATAAAACCATGTTGATAAGGTCTATTTAAAAACTATGGACAAAATACGACACAATCTGGAAGGAAAAAAGTTATGATTTAGTGTCGATGAAACCACTGATATCAAGGGAAGATATGTTGTTAATATTATAGTTGCAACTTTAAGTTATCACGAACCTGGAAACTTATATTTAATTAACAGTAAATTTCTTTCTTAAATCAATAGTGGGACAATAACAAAAATTTGTAGTAGAAAGTATTACTTTACTACTGTCACTCACTAATATTTAGAAAAGTATCGTTTTGTTTATTTTGGATAGTGCTGCATATTATGCTGAATGCAGGACGACAGTTAAAAGAACATTTTCCCAAATTGCTTAATATGACGTGTTTAGCTCATGCCCTACATAGATTATGCGAAATGGTACGTAACTTTTATCTACTTATTGATACTTTAGTTATCGAGATAAAAAGGTTTTTCTTAAGTCACCTGCGCGTATTACGAAATTTAAAGATATGTGTATTAATGTCGCATTACCGCCACAATCTGCTATTACAAGGTAGGGAATATGGCTATCAGCAGTTAACATACTCGTATTACCATATAAATTACAATGTGGTAAAAAATATTATCGACAGTTTACAAGATGATGCTTTAAGTGTGAAAAAAGTAAAGAAGGTATAAATGCACAAATCTGATTTAAAATGTATTTTTGAAAATTTTGGATATCTTCCGGATGTGATTGAACAGTTATAAAAACAAAATGCCCACCTAGTGTCTTTATTTCATGTATTTTAAATTACTATAGTCAAGCTTAAATCTGTTCCCAATAAAATTGGTGGCATTAAAATTGTATGTACAAAACATCTTAAAAAGAAATCCAGGATTTTTAGAAATAAAACATATTTCTGAGGCACTACAAAATAAAAGAACTGACTTGTAAAATAATTTTCGATTTACTCCAGTTACAAGCTGTGATGTCGAAAGAAGCTTTTTTAGACTTAGAGATATCTTAAATTATAAAAGAACCAATTTTTACCGAAACCAACTTTAAAAATACGTTAGTTATTACATGCAATGCAAATAAATTGTGAAACACTTCTCTTATGTTTTTATTTCATATTTTTTTAAATTTATTTATAATTAATATATCCTTAATACGCACGCCAATGAATTTACTAGACATAAAAAACGTAGAGGGAACAAGCTCGTTCCGAAATCCGGGCCCTACTGATGATATAAATGCATGTTGCAAGGGGGCCACCTGGTGCCATATTGTTTAAACCGAAATTGTTTAAACAGTTGCAAGAAACAGTTGTTATTTTTCAACCGGATATATCTTTTTTTAAATTTTTTATTGAAATACAAAAAAAAGGCCCTATGACTTTTTACGATAAAGTTATTATTTTTAGAGAGAAAAGAGAAATTTGGGTACTTTTGACCCATAAAAAATGTAAAAAAAGAATAAAATATAAAAATTATATTTTTTATTCTTTATACAATAATTAATAATAATTAAAAAAAAAATAAAATAAGATTTGAATTTTTTTATTGTTTATACATATTTTTTAGCTGTTTATTAAGAAGCTTTAATAAGTTTTGAATTGATTTCAGAAAAAAAAACTTAAAAAACATTTCTTTTTTTTAACAATTTTATTAAAGTTAATAGTTTTTAAGATAAATGATAAATAATGATTCATTACACAGAGAGGCCGATGCGCGTATGAGTCAGGGAGACGGCGATACTTAAAGGTAAGAGACTTATACTTGTGAGCGCGCTTAATAAACAACACAAATTTATCAAATCTCAATTTAGGATATAATTAACTCTTGTATAAAGAATAAAAAAATAAATTTTTAATATTTTATTCTTTTTTTTTACTTATTAATAGGTTAAAAGTACCCAAATTTAAGATTATGAAAACTTTTAAAAATTTATATCTCTAAAAATATTAACTTTATCGTAAAAAATCATAGGATCTTTTTTATTTGTATTTTAATAAAGAATATAAAAAAGTGCCCAGTACCTCTTAATAACCTTCAAGTCTTGTTTTCCTGATGTGATGGCAAAAAACTGACCCCGGATTTGGATTCAGGGCGCCGAAATACCTAGGAATACTATAGTCAGCACTTTAGCGCTTTCTTTTATTTAAAGATTTTTTTTTTAAATAATACTTTATTTTCGGACGATTTTTTACAAAGAATTTAAATTAGATAGATAGATAGTTTATTTCATGTCTGTACAAAAAAAGTTTACACATGTCAAAAAAATATAGGTATAAAATCTATATATATATACAGTGTGTCCGCTTAAGTTCTGCACAAATGGGAATTTTTTTTATTATTAATTTCTCAGAAAATTTTATTCTTTATAAAAAGTTCTGCATGGTCCAAAACCTAAAATGTAACTGTCAGATATTAAATTTTCGCAGACGTATACGAGGTTTGTAAAAAAATATGATTTTTGCCCAAGAGTAAACTACCTTTATTTTTAACAATATCGAAAATTGTTATTAAAAAAGTTGATCAGAACCAAAAATCACGTTTAAATATGCAATTATGCCCATTTACGATGAAAAATTAGGGTGTGTCCGCTTAAGTTCTGTAAAATGGGAAACTTTTTAATATTAATGTAACGAAAAAAGTTACTCTTTATAAAAAGTTCTGCTTACTGAACAAATAATATTGGACTATTCAAACTTAAGATAGTATGTACAGGATGATCAAAAATTAAAAAATACAAAATTGACCTAGAAGAAAAGTACTCTTAATTTTAATTTTAGAGCAAAATGGAATAAGAAAATGTTGATTGGCATTAAAAATTATATCTGTTTCTACTCTTAGTAGACTATTATTAAAAATAAATTTGACTTTTCAAAAAAAATAATTTTTAATAATAATAAACATTAAATTATTAATTTAAATAATTTTTTTATTAACTTTCCCTCACTGTACATTTGCCTCAACATATCCTCCCTCCATTTCGATACATTTAGCCGTTCTTGCAGAAAATTCTCTTAAAACATTTCTAATCATGGCAGGAGTTATATTTGTAATTGTATCTCTTATTACCCTCTCTAAATGATCCAAATTTTGAAATGGCCTTTGTTTGTATACATTCTGTTTTAAGTAGCCCCACAAGAAATAATCGAGAGGGCTCAAGTCAGGAGACCTAGCGGGCCAAAAAAGATCAGAATATCTGTCGATAACTTTTCCATTAAAAAGGGTATTTAAGTATTGTCTCACATCCCTTGTACTGTGGCATGGTGCACCATCTTGTTGGTACCATATCCGTAATCTATCGGCTATGTGAAGTCCATGAATAAAATTAAACAAATAATTATTTAAAAAATGCAAATAACGTTCACCATTTAAATTTTGTCGAAAAAAAAAGGTCCTAATATTCTATTTTTGTAAATTCCGCACCACACATTTGTTTTAAATGAGTACTGATCACGTGTCTGTATAGTGAAATTTGGATTAAGGTCACTCCACCACCGACAATTTTGTGAACTTACAGTCCCATTCGAGGTAAAGGTTGCTTCGTCGGTAAAAATTATATCTCTTGTCATAAAAGGGTTATCTTCTAACTCTCCTTGTATTAAAAAACAAAATTCTAAGCGTCGTTCAAAATCACCTGGCTTCAAACTATGAATAAATTTTGGTTTGTAAGGCCGAAATTTATTTTCTTTTAATATTTTTGAAATCGTAGTTTTCCCTACATCATTTGGTAATGTCGCTGACCTTTTTCGCAATGATTTTTTAGGATCTTCTACTACAGACAACATTACTTGGTTCACAGTTTCATTATTTGCAACCCTTGGTCTACGTTTCTTCTTGTAGATATTTTCGACACTTCCAAAGGTCTTGAATTTAGTTACTATGTTCCTACTGTTCTGAAACAAATAATTTTATCAGGATGTCGGTAGTTAAAAATTTCGGCAGTTTCCCGATACGTTTTGTAATTGTCACCAACAATTAAAATTATTTCAATTTTATCTTGCATACTCAATTTCAACGGCATATTTATCTAAGTAAATATTCAAACTGATGTTTTAGACAAATAACATAGCTGACAGTTAAAATTCAAATTCAGGTGCGACATGGCAATATAATAAAATTAATATTTAAATTTTTAAGTTTATTTTCGATAATAGTCTACTAAGAGTAGAAACAGATGTAATTTTTAATGCCAATCAACATTTTCTTATTCCATTTTGCTCTAAAATTAAAATTAAGAGTACTTTTCTTCTAGGTCAATTTTGTATTTTTTTAATTTTTGATCATCCTGTACATACTATCTTAAGTTTGAATAGTCCAAAATTATTTGTTCAGTAAGCAGAACTTTTTATAAAGAGTAACTTTTTTCGTTACATTAATATTAAAAAGTTTCCCATATGTACAGAACTTAAGCGGACACACCCTAATTTTTCATCGTAAATGGGCATAATTGCATATTTAAACGTGATTTTTGGTTCTGATCAACTTTTTTAATAACAATTTTCGATATTGTTAAAAATAAAGGTAGTTTACTCTTGGGCAAAAATCATATTTTTTGACAAACCTCGTATACGTCTGCAAAAATTTAATATCTGACAGTTACATTTTAGGTTTTGGACCATGCAGAACTTTTTATAAAGAATAAAATTTTCTGAGAAATTAATAATAAAAAAAATCCCATTTGTGCAGAACTTAAGCGGACACACTGTATATATATATATATATATATATATATATATATATATATATATATATATATATATATATATATATATATATATATATATATTATATATTATATATATATATATATATATATATATATATATATATATATATATATATATATATATATATATATATATATATATATATACAGGTGTAAAAGTATGATGCTCATCATTTCAATGGGCGATAGTGGAGCTCAAAATAAGTCGAAAAGTTTATATGACATATGTGTCAAAACTTGACAGATTTTTGTCTAAACGATGTTAAAGTCATGCACTTTGAAAGCAGTTATTTCTGTAAACCGTAACAACTGGAAACTTTTGTCTTAATCGCTTATCAGTAGATTCATTTGATAATAAAATAAACTTAATTTTAAATGTTTTAGTCTACAAATAAAAAAAAATTAATGATTTTTTAACAATTGTTCTCCCAGTTAAAAATTAAAAAAACAATTGGCAACAGAGCGATACCTTTGTGCGAAGTCAGTCGTACAAAGAAGCTTCCCGATCCGGCCACGATATTTTTGTTTGTTTTTGAATCGGGAAAAATATGCCGGTATGTTTTAAATTCAAGACAAACGTATTGCAAGTGTACCTACTAAAGACTTTAAGCAAAACAAAAAAGTGCTGTTTTAAATCATAATAAGTTGTGTTCTTAAAATGGATACTAAGCTTATTCTTATGGTAAGTACAATTATTTTTTAATTACAAATAAAAACCAAACAATTATTGATTGTTTTTTACTTAAATTTAATATTAAAATAAGTTGCAGGAAGTAATTTTTATTATTTGTATGTAAATGAATGAACATCTCCTTAAAAAAGTGTAAACAGTGCAAAAACTCACAACAATGTTCAAGTTGAGACCCGCCGCTTCGACGAAACAGGCGCGGTGTTGCCAAGTTTTTAAACTTAAAGGCATTTTCGAAAACAATTAACTTACAACTTGGTTTGACTTATTTGAGCTCCTTATCGATTAAAACAAAATTTACACCATATTTTATTATATATATATATATATATATATATATATATATATATATATATATATATATATATATATATATATATATATATATATATATATATATATATATATATATATATATATATATATATATATATATATATATATATATATATATATATATATATATATATATATATATATATATATATATATATATATATATATATATATATATATATATATATATATATATATATATATATATATATATATATATATATATATATATATATATATATATATATATATATATATATATATATATATATATATATATATATATATATATATATATATATATATATATATATATATATATATATATATATATATATATATATATATATATATATATATATATATATATATATATATATATATATATATATAGTGGAGGAAGTCTCGATGTCATGGTTAAAAAAATGTAAAAAGAAGAGATGGTTGAATACGGTCTGTATTTGCACTGTCGAGCAGCCTTCATGTGACAAGGGGCTGCTGGACAGTCGAATGCCTTCTAAGGGAAGTGTGTCTCCGGTTGTCTACCTCAATGGGGATTTTTGCCTTTTCAACATAGAATTTTGACTTGGTTAACAGCCAACAACGACGCTTGTGTGACAGACGAGTGACGGGTTGGTTTCTTTTTTGTTAAATAAACAAGAGTATGATAATTAATAGAAAAAAGCTGCACTTGGGTGACAGACAAGTGTATGTAATATATTAATTTTGAAAGAAATTTTAATTAAAGGTAAAAAAAAAAAAAAAAAATGGAAATTTCATTTAATATCTTTTCTTGTTTAAAGTTTTCTAATGTTCTTGGAAATTTTTTTAAAGTTTTCAGTGTGTTGTTAGGTTTCTATAAAAAAATTTTTCTTTCTAATTTTTTTTTAAATATATGTTACGTCAGCTACACTTAAAAATTAAAATAAAGTACTTACTCGCCACCAATGGTATAGGTGCGCCGATTTTTTCCTTTTCAGTTGACACTGGGCATGTCACATCTGCGTACCTTTCAGTTCAGCCATCCCTTTACCTCAGTAATTAATTGTAAAGCAGACCTGCTACATGTGGCTCTAACCAATGAACCGGACAACAAAATGTCGGTCAACTTTTGTTGATCAATCATAAAAAATAACATGTGTTGTATTTATAAATTATACTCGATAAATGGGGAATTTTGATAAGTTCTATAAGATTGCTTCACAATTATTAACTCACTTTGCACGTAAGTTATAGTTTTTTATATTTGTTTTTGTTAAAATCACTCTGTTTTTAACTAAAAATTTTTTTTTGTATAAAGAGAAAATTTTTTTATCTTAACAAACTGTCTCTGTATTGTAGCCTTGAAAAGGAATAAAGTTTTCCGAAGCTCGGCGTAGTAGAAAAGAGTTTTCTTAAGCCCACCTGATCGATACCCCAATTTTGGGATTTTGCATATATATATATATATATATATATATATATATATATATATATATATATATATATATATATATATAATATATATATATATATATATATATATATATATATATATATGCATGTATACATTAAAAATAAAAAAACTAACAAAACATTGAGACATTAAAATACTTAAAAACAAAGCTTTAAAAAATTAAAACATTACAGCCCAAAAAATTCTTGTACAGAATAAAAAGCCTGGCCCACAAGGAAACTCTTAATCTTTTGTTAAAATTGTGCAAGTGGTAAAGATTTGATGTTTTGAGGAATTTTTTTATATAGCTTTATAGCAACAAATTCTGGACCATTTTGGCATCTTTAAAGCCTACGATATACCACTGCCAAGCTTTCTTTTGCGCGTGTTGTACTCGTGCAGCTCACTATGAGACTTGTACTTATCTTCATGTTTCACATACAGAGATTTTCAAGCATATACACACATGGAAACGTTAAAATTTTGAGAGATTTAAAGGCACTTCTGCAGTCCTTCCGATAGGATAAGCCCGCCATCGTTCTTACTGCCCTTCTCTGAAGGCCAAAAACTCGGCCTGCCTGGCAGGAATGACCCACAAACCACCGCGTATGAAAGCGCCGAGTGTACCAGAGCATAATACGTAGTCCTAAGCACGTCAGCCGATACAGAGCAACTCAATCCTCGCAATGCAAAGGCACCCTTTGCTAGTCGTCCACTCACGTAATCCAATGACATCAAACTTTAATTTGTTGTCAATTTGTACCCCAGAAAGCGTACATGCTCCAGACACTGCGGCTGACCGAAAGATCGCGCATTGAAAAACCATAGTATGGGTCTCATTTATTAAGTAGCAGCCCGTTCGCCCCGAACCATTCCTCAACATTAGACCGTGCCACAGCCAGCCCCTTTAACACTCTCCTTAAGTGTCTCCCCACTCTGGAAGGAGACGTATCATCCGGAAGTAAACGCAGCGCATTCAACTGAGGGAGATCATTAATAAATATGTAGTAATGGCCCCATTATCGATCCCTGCGGAACACCCACACCAATCTCTCTAAGTGATAAGTGACAAAGTCGAATGGGTTTGGTTAGATCATAGAAAACTGTGGCATTATATTCCATGTTTTTAAGCATCCATTATGGTTCAAGATTAAGAATCCTAACACTGTGTTAGGGGCATGCCAAAAACCAAACTGACTGCCGCAGAAAAGTTTATTTCTCTCAAAGAAACTGCCACCAATGGGCATTTTTCAAATTTTTGAAAATATAGGAAAAGGAGATTGGCTGTAATTAAGGCCTGTTTCTATCGCCTTTTTAAAAATGGGAATAACAACGGCGGTTTAAGCCGAGAGGGGAAAAACATTCTCCTTAAAACACAGATTAATTAACTTGGTCAGGTTTTTATATATATATATATATATATATATATATATATATATATATATATATATATATATATATATATATATATATATATATTATGTCTTTAATTGATTTTACTAATTTAACATGCCAGAGATAGTCAGTGCTTTTTTTTTTTAAGGCACCTATTGTTCCAACCTCAACAAAAAAAAATACCCAAAGAAAAAAATCCCCTTGGGAACAAAATACTGGGAGTGGGGAGGATCTTAGTTTTCCCCATATCACCTAATCTACTAAATTGACAAAATAATCATTTAATTTCCCGGTGTTACATCGGTATTTCATTCTTGGTTGATTCCCACGAAAGTTATTAATTTTTCCCAAATCTTAATTGGTTTTTTGAATTAGCTACAAGGGTATCGTTTTATTTTAAATTTGGCAGTTTTTTTGCTCCCCTTTTTTTTTTTTAAAAGGTTTTTTTTTTGGGGGGTTTCCTTTTTTGGGTTTAATTAAATTATTTAAAAAAAGATATTTCAGAAACTTTTGAAACTTTTTACTAATTGTCGGCCGGGGTTAAAAAAAATCCTTTTTGTTGTGGGTTTAGTTAGGCCCCCTGGGGTTAGCCCATACAGCCTATGGGGTTAGTAGGCCAAACATATAAAAGTTACAAAATTTTTAATTTATGAACGTTAGGATATGTTTTTAAATAAATCATTTTTTTATTAAAAGGGAAAGGTGGTTTGTCGTCCCAAAAACTGGAAGCAGCCACTATAATCTTTTTTCAAAAACCAAATTTTAAAAAATTTTATTACCATTAAAATGCTACCTATCAAAAAAAAATGTATTTTCTAAAAAAAATATAAATGTTCAAAATTAAGTCGGATATTGCTAACTTTTTTTTTTAAAGAGATACAAGTTGGGTTTAAAATTAAAAGTTGACTTTTTTTACCTGTTAAAACGAAATAAAAAAAAAAAGAACATCAGATAAAAGTTTTACAAAATAATTTTTTTAAAACAACACCCGTTTTTGTTATTTTAAATTTCAAAAGAAGAAATTTTTCATATAATTATTTTTTAAATTTTTTTCCTAAAAAAAAAAATATGAGTTATTTCAATTTAAATGTTTTTTCCGCGGGACGGGGGGCCCCTTTTTAAAATTAATTTTAAATTTATATTATATATATATATATATATATATATATATATATATATATATATATATATATATATATATATTATATATATATATATATATATATATTATATATATATATATATATAAATATAAAAAAAATAAATAAATAAATATAATAAAATAAAATATATATAAAAATTAATAATATATAAATATATATATATATATATATATATATATATATTAAAAAATATATAATATATATAAAATATATATATATATATATTTTATTTTTATTTTAATTTTAAATATATATATATATATATATATATATATATATATATACAGAAAAGCCAGAAACGGGAACATGGGAAATCCACTTTTTGAATGTAAAAAAAAACCCCCCATTGCTTACAAATAATTTTCAAAAAACAAATTCTAAGACGGGGTCGGCCGGCAAAAAGGAAACCCAAACTTTATTCCCGAAATAATTTTTACATCGAACGCCGACGCTAAAGTTTTTCTGGCGATTATTTACCAAAAATTTTTTAATAAAAAAAATTATTTAAAATTGGTTGTTTAAACTGGAAGAAAAATTAAAAAATTAAATGGATCACCGGAAAACCTGTTAGGGGGAATTTGAATTTTAATATTTATATAATTAATTTATTTCAACCACCTCAGATTTACTATTACCGGCATTAAAAAAACCTTTTCATTTGGTTTTTCTCCAAAAAAAAATAAAATGATATGTCCCAGAAGAAAAAAACGAAAGGAAAAGAAGGGAAAATTATGGGTATTTTTTAAAAAACAAACATTTAAACAATTAAAACAGGAATTTGAGAGAAGATCAGTGGGTAGAGGCTGAGAAAAAGGGTACGATCCCAAAGAAGAAAAAACCCTTTAAAAATTTTATGATATTTTAACAAATCAAATTTTAAATTAATGGGAAAAGGAAAAAATGATTTTTTTTTTTTTATAAATCACAAATTTATTTTCGGGGAATATAATAATCACAAGAATTTCAATTTAAATTGAAAATTTTTTTAGGGAATTTCCCCAGATTCAGCAAAGTCAGAAGGGTTTTATGACAACTTGGTTTTTGTTTGGCTCAAGGGTTTTATTTTTGCATCTTTATAACTTCAAAAGTTTTCTTTTATTCTATGAATGCCAAATTTATTTTTTAAGAATATTTCAGTTTCCCTTTTTTTTAGAAAATTTTTTTTTTTTTTTTTATTGGAAAAAAATGTTTGGTTTTTAAAACCTGCAAACGTTGCGGTCCCGTAAGCAATAATTTTAAATTTATGGTGATAAGAAATGATCGGGGTCGGTTAGCGCGCCCCATTTATAAACACTGATCCCCTTTTTAAAAAAAAAAACGAGTACAGAACTAAATGGGCAGAAATTCTTCTTTTTTTACCCCACCCCCCCCAGTCCCAACCAAAAAAGAACCACGTGGGGAAAAGAGACGGAAATTAAAAAAACCACAAAATTTTATTGGGGTTTTAGAATTGGGGAACCAAAACCCCAGGGCCCCTTGTTCGAGTACGGTGCGCTTTACGTTTATTAAATTATTTAATTAAGTACCTGTATCTAAAAACTTTTAGTAAATGGAAAAAATTTAAAATTTTTTACAACCCCAAAAACATTTTTAACTGTTTTATGAAATTATATTATAAAAATTAAAAAAAGATTAACATTGTCTTTCAATTGGTTTTTTGGGAAAGGGGTCCTTTCTTATAAAATAAATTTACAAAAAGGGAAAAATTTTTTAACCCAAAAAATCCTTTTACTTAACGCCCAAATTTTTTTTGGAAAATTTTGTAAAGGGAAAAAATTGGGGCATCCTTATAAAAAATATTACATCCCAGATAGATCGAAATTTATTAAAAAAAAACCAACGAAAAAGCACCCAAAACTATTATTATTTTAAGTTTTAATATTTTTAAAAAAATTATAAAAAAATTCCAAAAAGAGTTAAAGGTTTAGGTTAGTCCCGGGGTTTTTTGGTATAATTAATATTTTAAATTGAATTTAGAGATTTTTTTTTTTCTAAAACTTATAAATGCTATTAGTTTCAACTTTCTAAAATAATTTTCTGACTTCGAATCTCCTTCACATTTTTTAAAAATCCTTTAACCCCTTCCATAAATCTAAAGAAATAATTTAATTTATTTTCTTTTTTTTCGGTTTAAGATAAAAGTTAAGACGACACAATGGTGTCATGTTTGACTTTAATCAAAAGTTTTAAACTTGTTACGATGAGCCAGGACTTTAACTCTTCTTTGGTTTTAAGGACTACAATTGAACTTCTTTTCACCATGTGTTGGAGATATTTTAATATTCTGAAGTTGAAATGCAATTTCATTAATTTATTTTCGGATCGGGGGTGTTACCTAACGGCCTTTTCCCACAAGCAATTCATTTTTTCAAACCCTTTAGAGAAAAACAAAATATTGTTGATATGCCATCTAACCCAGATAATTTCTTAGTATTAGGACAGAAGAGAAGCCTTGACCTGAATTATAATTTCGGAAATTTTATGGGAGCAGAATCAACAAGTGTTAAAAGAGGAAAAACAACAGGAATTTAGTATCAGAACTGTCACAAAGTGTTTAAGAAGAGAATTTAAAAAACTTTTCCTTGTAGAAAGGGAAAAAAATAAAAACTTTGATTTTTAAATTTAGGGGTAGAAAAAATTGAACAAAAGGTGTGACTTGTGTTTTTGCAATGGATAACTGAGCAAGATAGAATTTTTTTAGATTAAAGAGATTTTTCTACATTATAAAAAAAACTTTGGCCCTTGAGTTTAATTGTATTGCTTTTTGCTTCAAAACTTCTGTTAATATTAGAACTAGGATATTAAGGAAACATTTTGTTAAACTTTTCAAAGTATTTAGAGATTCTTGGTTTATGAATTTGGGGTTTTGTAATAAGGAAAAATGCAAATTTGATTACTCGGGTAATATTTTAAATATGTTTCGAAGGGATCGTGAGAGAGAAGCAAGCAGGGTTTCAATGATAGGTGGCCAAGAAATCTCTCTGTGTGATACCATGTGGTACGTAGCGGCCCCCCATTGCTCTTAGAATGTTCGAAGTTTTAAATAGTGATCAATCCGTAATCAAGTGACAAAAGGTGGAAGTTAAAAAAAAAATCATTATGATTGGAAAAAAGGTAGTTGTAAAAAAGTGTTTGAACTGATCAAGTTTCAGTAAAGAAAGACTCTGTGGATTTGGATGATTAAAAATAATGGTAAACGAATTTAGCTTGGGGATGAGCCTAAATATTTTAAAAAATATTTTGCTCCTCACTGTGGATACTTAAGAACACTCCTTACCCACCGATCCGATTAAAAAATTTTAAATACAGGATAGGCCAATAAAAAATGAAACAACGTCGACTTTTTCTGCATTCCATTTTCATTTAAATTTCCCTCACCTTAACCCCTTAGGAGGACCCTTACTTCCCAAAATGTTAAATGAAATGAAAAGTCAAGTGATACCTTTTAAAGATCGTTTAATCCTATTTTCAACGACTTCTACTTTTTTTAATTTAGTATAAATTGCCAGAAAATCCCTTTCAAAAATGGTAATGTCTATAAATACAGGCATTATTTTATTCAGATTTTAAGTGCATAAATAAAAAACTCTCGTTTTTTTATTATTAATTATTTAATTTTATTAAGGACTGAGAATGAACTAGCATTTTTTCGTGTAATTTACTTGCCTACGAATTTTTTTTTGTGATTCGCCAGATTTTAAGTAATTGTTTCTGAGTAACTGAGTACATATTCATTTATTTTGGATAATTCGATCCTAAACTTAAACTTTAAACCCAAAAAACTTTTTAAATTTTGGAAAACTTAAAAATCAAGATGTTCCAACTTGACATTAATTATAGTTTATAAGCTGATAAAATGCTAATAAAACAAAATGTCAATAACTCTCTAATTGGTATTAGATAAATCTACTTGCAATTAAAATATTTTTTTTTAAAACAAACATACCTAAAGTAATTTTATTGGCTACACAGGGGCAATTTGCTATGGGCCTTTGATCTCCCGAGTTATCCGCTTGTGATTTTTTTATGGGGTTTGGAATCCCGTGTTATATGACCGTCAGAATCCTTTAAACTTAAAGAACAAACTAGAAAGAATTTCCAACTCCTGCTATGCTTAAAAGGTCATGGTTCCAGAATGGTTTACTTTAATGTATCGAGAATGGGGGACGTCAACCCAAACAACCGATACGGTAGAGTTCGACCGCTGTTAGAATGACACCGCTACGTCCCGGTTTATACGGGTTTGCCCAGAACCGTGGGCGGTGTCATTCTAACGGGGTTCGAATCTACATTTTCCGCAAAAACCTGGTACCACGGAATGTTTGGACTACGATTATTTGCACAAAGATACAAAATCATGCAACAAAAATAAGCTTTATAAATTGTCTATATAAAAAGTTATATGAACATTTTTGATAGGATAAATAATAAAGAAGATATAAACGAAAAAGTAATTTTGTCAAACAATTTGAATCAAATGGGAAAAAAATGTTAATGTGATTTTTAGTTTTCTTTTTGTTATAAATCATTTATTTTATTTATTTGAATCCTTTTTTATTATAAATTATTTATTTTATTTATTTGAATCCCAAATCACTTAAAATTTGCAGAAAAAAATCCAAAAGTAAAAAAGAAAATAAATTTTTAAATTTTCTTCAGAGGGATGCCTTGAAAGAATCCTAAAAAATTCGGTTTTGATTATAACTCAAAAAATGTTGCATTTAGACAAAACGGATATACAACTTAAACTAAAGGTCTTGTAAAAATACTATTTTATGTCAAATAAAGTTTTGTCTGTTTTATAGTTTTAAAATATTGACGTTTTAAATTAAAAAAATCGTTAATATCTGAAATTCCCCTTTTTCTCGATTTTGCTGTTTGACCCACAATTTTGACTCCAAAATTTTTTTTCAGCGGAAAAAAATACCCCAGAAAATCTTAGTCACCCCCCCACCACACCATTTTTTTTGTGGACTATGTTATTATTCTTAATTTTAAAAATAAAAGTTTTTAAAAGCAGGTAGGGATTAGTATTATTTAAATGGCTTAAAAACTCCTATAACACCTGTTATGGGTATATTCTGTTTACCTTTAACTTTATACTTAATGATCAAGAAAATAGTAATGAGTTTAAAATAGGTCAGGTCATAAAATTATTGTTTAATGACTTAAACGAATACATGGATATTCAATTGATTGGTAATTTAAACCTATTAGCTGTTTTAAAAATAGTTTGGGATTTAACTGTTTGAAGGAAAAATTAACGTTTTTAATAACTGGGGATTTTTTTTTTAATCGGCCATTTTTCCTTCAATGATCAGGTTAGAAAAAAAGGAAGAAATAGGCTTTTTATTAATAAGCAGTGTTTGAAACCCAAAGGTTGGAATCATAGATAACCTAACTTTAAATAAGTCATCGCTAATCGCATTTATGGCAAGTTTGCTAGCGCGCATATAAAACAAAAAGTTATCCGCATTTTATTTGGAATGCAGTTCCAGTGCCAGAATTTCTATAAATCATTTATATTCTGAAATATATTTTTTAAATATTTAAATATTGAATTATTTTTATTTTGCGTTTCTATATATAAATTAGGTAAGGTAGTAATAAAAAAACAATAAGGTAACATAATTAATATTATAATATTTAAATAGCAAAAAAAATAGGGGCTAATAAAAGAAAGGGTTTGTTTCAAGACCCGGGCTTTGTATCGCCGTGAAACGGTTTTGAAATGTTAGAATCTGTTAAACGCGTAGTGTCGACTTTACACGGTTTATGTCAATTCAAAAAAGACAAAGTTTAAACTCTTTCATGTACTTAGTATTCCGCTTTGCTTGGGGATCAGTAAGGGATCGTGTGATACACTGTCACCTATCAGTTAGAAATGGGTTTATTTGACTGGACTTGCATATAGCTGTACTATACATGGTTTTTGCGAGGTTTGGGAAAAAACTTATAAAAGAAAAATGTTGGTACAAATAACGTTAACTCTTTCCTGCTTAGACTTATGTTTTCGATGAAAAAATAAGATAATATAAACATCTTAAATGTATTTATACAAAACGAGCATATATTTACTAGACGCAATGTATTTAAAATGGCTAGCCATTTTATAAATTGGCCGAACGAAAACGAGCACATTCTCAAATAGATGATTATGATAAAGAAAAAATTACAATTTAGGAGGAAAACCTAATGACAACTAACCAGAACTAGGTGGGATTGGAAGTTGTAAACAATAGCTTCAAAACTATTACCTAGTTTTGGTTGGGTTTTTGGGTTTGTTGTTGTTAGGTTTTCCTCCTCATGTAAATTTTCTTATCATAATCGTCTATTCTTCTCGTTGAGACATCGTACTTAAGGAAGCAAGGGAATCGTAATTTCGAGGCTTTTTTTGAATCAACTAACCCTTTAACTAATAAGTGTGTCGTTCTTATTCAGGGTTTAGCAATCAATTAACGTTAGGCAAATTAATTTTAGGTTTGAAATTTTGTTAAAAAAACTTCGCGTCTGGCATATAGGTAATTAGCAATGATAAAAGTGTCTGGCAAAAAATATGTTTGGTAAACCTATCTAAAGACACGAAATTGAAAATTAGGCTTCTTAAAAGTTTTAAAATTTTGGGTTTTAAATTACCTGTACAGGGGGGATGAGCACTAAAAAACCCAACCGCTACCCCCAAAGAATGAGGTCTTTCCGAAGAAAAAGGGGAAAATTCCCGACCTGAAATTATTGTTTTTCCGACGTTGCTAGCCCCCGTACTATAATTATTTAATAATAATCTGGAAAGCTCTTTTTTTTTGTTTTATGCAATTTATTGTATTTCTTATAGTGTATGTCAGGGGTAACATTTATTTACATATATATCGTCCATAGTGGCATTCCCAGGTTGTCTAAGGGATGTCATTAAATCTCGTAACTGCATGTTTCATTACTTTTTTTTGTTAACAGAATATCCCTCTTCCTGGACAAAACACCCAAAAAGACCAGGTCCCCCATTTTCTGTAAAAACTGACTTTGTCACTTAGCAACAAATCTATTTTTTTCATCTTATCTTACCTTTTTTTTGATGGTACACATTTTAAAAAATATTCAATACTATTTATTAGAAACAATAACTATTTTTTATTTAGTTTTGCTGATTTTTGCTGTCAATGTTTATAGACCAAGATTACAGAAACGTTAGATACTAAGTAATAACGATATTTCTAACGAAGTTTGTCCTAAGGTTAAAAAAAAAATCTGTATTGGGCCCAAAACAAAATCTATACTTTCTAAAAAAATTTTTCTTAAACAGCCCATACCACAATGCGGAACGCCATCTTGTCTATAATGAAATAAGTATTTTTAGTTTAATCTATTCAACCACGTGCCGTCAGTACCATTTATCCAACTATATTTGGGTATTTAAAAATTTGTAAAAGTTTTTGGTTAATATAAAGGATAATCAAATTAAAAAGAGTTTAAAATTACTTTTAATCAGACAAAAAACACTTATGTGATTGTGATGAATACATAGAAAAAAAATTTTATTAAGAAGGTAGTATAAAGATAAAATAAATGTAAATAACCTTTTAAAAAAAATTTAAAATCTGATTGAATATATTCCTTACTTTTCCTTTAAAGGGCTAACTCGTTGTTAGGGAGAATTAAAAATCTTTACAAATGCGACAATAAATTTAGTTACTTTTTTTGTTAAAAGATGATAAGACTAATTAAGTAATGCCGTAACACCCATTTATTTTTTTTAAGTCGTGCATGAAGAGTATACGGAAGTTTCATAATCTGAGACATCGCAATGTGAGATTTCTTAGTCAAAAAATGTTATACAGGGTGTTCGAAAGATAGACGGAATATTGTTGCCCCCCTTTTTTAAAAAGCAGTGTTTATAAAAAAACGGGTGTGACTATGATAGAAAATTGCTCAAGGAAAAAATAAAAATTAATACAAAATTTTTATCCTGTGCACAGGTTAGCTTCACGCCAAAGCAAGCTGTAGGTGTGCTGCGTGCAGCTCAGGGTGAGGAATAGTGAGTTCGTTATGGCGCCACCAGTTTTCTTACGGACTACAAAGGGAATCCCCTAGATGTTATAGGAGCTTGCTTGGGCGTCACACACCAGTCCCACGACAAAACAAAAAAGTTAGCATAAAAGCATTGAAAAAAACTGACTTGGTCAATACTCATTAAAGAAAAAAAAAAAAAATAAATAAATGATAATAATATAATAATACAAATTATTCTGAAATCAGGTGAGCTAAATAAAACTCAAAGATTAAAACAAATTACATTTATTTAGAAATAATTTTTTGACGATTAATTATAAATTAAAAAAGTTTGAGTTTCAAGTTACATAAAAAAAAAGGGGTTTGTAATTGTTAAAAAAAAAGTAAAAAGGTTGCCTGTTTCTGACGGCAGGTAGGGGGGGACTCAACCCTGGGTAAAATTTGAGGTGAATTAAGTTACAGTTGAATTTGGAATTAAACAAATTTGGAGTCGTTTGAACTAAATTTGGGACGTATCAAATTTTGAGTTAAACTGAATTTGGAGTTAGTTTGAATTTTGAGCTATACTTGAATATTGGCTATACGTGAATTTGGAGCCCACAAACATCGCATCGTAGGCATTAAAATTTGAACCATAAAAAAAAAAATTAAAAAATTACATTGTAATGGGCGATTCCCTTTAAAAGTATAAGAAAAAAGTTTTATTTTTATATAAACATAAGTCTGAAATCATTTTTTAAGATACAGGGTGATAACTTAAAAAAAAAAAAAAATTTTTAATATTTAAAAAAAAATTTACTCGAATCTTTTGTAATTTGGCAAAATTTTTTGTTGTATTAGAGGCTTTTATTAATATAAATATTAAGGCCAGTGGCGTCGGCTTAAAAGAATAAAATTGGGAAAAAATGTACCCACTGCTTTTTTTAACTTTTATTTATTTGCGTTAAGCGTCTAAAAAAAAACAACTTCTTCACTTCTTGTATTGTTTTCGTATCTCACTTCGTTTTCAAAAAAAAAAAAAGGTTTTATTGTATGCCACCAAAAATTGGTTTATTAAGTTTTGCTAAAAAATCGGGGGCCCTGGAAAACAAAAAATAAAAAAATTTCTAGGGGGGGGTTTTAGTGCAACAACAGCTACAACAAATGTTGGAAATGTGCACCATTCATTTTAGTACACCTTCTCACTCGACGAATCTAAAATTTAACGATGAAATCGGCTAAAATTCGGGTCTATTTCTCACTTCTTCGTAAACATTTACAATTTTATTTTTTAACTCTTCTATTGTCTATGGAATTTGGGGTAAACCAGAGTTTAGGGTGTGCCCATAAATAAAAATCTATTGGATTTAAGTAAAAAGGGGGGCAATGGCCATTAAATTGGTCCACCTCTTCCAAAATTTTCCCCCCAAATGTTATTTAAAATGAGTTCCCAACAGCTTTTACTAATGAGAAGGAGCTCCCTCGTGCATAAAAGTTATTTGATTACGTACATTTAAAAGGAACTTCTTCCAGCAGTAAGGGCAATTCTTGTTGAAAAAACTGTAAGATTCGCCGTTATATCTTAAAAAAAAAAAAAGAAGGGCCCCAAAAAAATCGTCATCAACAATACCCCTCCACACATTTAAAAAAAAATTGTTTCTGGTGACGACATTGTACGTAAACATGAGAATTTCTTTACTCCATACATGGTGTTTGAAAAATTTAAAAAACCATCCCCCCGAAATTCAGCTTCGTCCGTAAAAACATGTTCCCTTAAAATTTCTGTTATTATTAACCTTTTCGTAATACCACTGGCAAAACTTAAACGGGCGAAAATCTCTTGGTAGTAATGCCTGCACGTTAAACATGATACGGATACAAAGTTGTTCGGAAGAGCCTGCCACACAGCGCTATTGGAATGATTATCATCTAATCGAGCTGCTATAGTCCGGGACTTATACCGGGTTTTTCACCTACGTAAAACTGCCTCCCTCAAATTCAGGCGTTCTTACGGACCTCGCCTGCCTCTTATTTTTTTGGGGGGGAATGACAAAATTTTCCAATAACATTATTGTCAAAAACATTACAAAAGAAAAGAAATTTCCCTCTTTTCGTAATCTACGGTCTACGCTCCCCAATGGTTTTACTATCTTGAAGTTGCCGTTGGGGCTTCTGCATACGGGCGCCTCGCTGCATAACAGTTACCGTAAGTACGTGCATACATTAAATGCCTGTCTGTTTTTCCCTTTAAAAAGTGTTATTTTCCAACACAAAAACCGAGATAAAAACTTTTAGAGAACCCCAAAGAAAATTAGGTGAAAAAATATTTTCTAAAAGAAATGACGCTTGTCAGTTCCCCCTTTTTGAAATTATTTTTGGTTTCCAAGGCACCTGTGTTTTTTTTTTAGCAAAAATTAATAAACCAATTTTGTCAATGGCTTTGGCAATAAAACCGTTTTTATTTTTTTCTCGAAAACAAGTAAGATACAGAAATAATACAAGGGTGAAAATTTTATTTTTAGACGCGTAATTAAACAACAAATATTAAAGTTGCAAAAAGGCAGTGACGTACATTTTTTCCAATTTTATTCGCTAAGATGCCCCCCCGGGACGCCACTGGCCCTTTTAAAATTTTTTAATCTATTTGGGTAAATTAGCCTCTTAATACAACAAATAATATTGCCAAATTTAAAAAAAAATCAAGTAAATAATTTTAAAAAAATATTAACAAAAAATTAATATTTTTAAAAGTTATCATTATCTTAAAAAACTGTGCATTTTCGGACCCATGTTTATGGAAATTTTTTCCCTCAAATTTTTTAAACAAGGAATCTCTCATTACAATATCCCCCCGTCATTTTCCAAACGCCCTGTAAAAATTTTCCCAAAAAAACTTTTTTTAAAAATTTAAGTAAAAGAAACATTTTCATTTATTGACACTGACGAAAAACCTTTCTGAAAAAACCTTTTGTTATTAATTTAAGTAGTTGACCAATTTTATTCTTTTTTATTATACTTTGTCATATCTTTTTGCTGTTAATATTTCGATACTTTTTGGGAAAATTATTTTTTCTTGGTTCTACATAAAAAATTTGGTATTCTTAAATTAACTGATAGTCTTAATAGTCTAAGAGCTGGCTGCAAAAAACCCGGCCCATGGTAACCGGATGAAATATGTTTTAAATATTTTTACTTACTGTATCTATTGAAAAAAAACATTTTTGTGCCCGGGCAAAATAGGTGCATAAATTTATGTTTTTTCTAAAAGGGACATTTTTTTTGGATGAACTGTACCAATTAACCGCTTGACTAATTTAAAATTTAGTTTTAAAAGAATAAAAAAAAATTATAAACAAGTGCCTCTTAAAACTGGTGCTAACCCCTGGCACGACACTTTTTATTTGTTGCGTTACTTACCATCAGTAACCGCTTTAAACTATAATCAAATTAAAGTTCAAATATTTCTTATTAAAAAAATACATTAGTGCCCCTTCTATTGTAAAATGCCTGGCACGATACTTTTTTTTCTTTTTTTTCCATCTATTACTTATACAACCTATTATAGAAACATTTGGGAATAATGAATAAATATCTGATGAACAATTATAATGATTTTTTTAAATATTTTTTATTTATCAGTATTTATAAGTATAAAATAAAATACAATGCAATTTTTTTCATTTATTCTAGTATAAAAATTTAAAAAAAATCTTAAATATCTAAATATACATTGTATATATGGAATTATTATTAAAAATATCATGATCATCATCAATTTTGCACTTTTTTAACAATATTTAATAAATATAATTCAAAAAAAATTGAAATGCTTTAACAGAACACGTGCGCACTACTGCACAGAACTGGTTCAATACCTGAAACGCCCAATGTTCGCATCAAATTTGGACAGCGTCTCCACTTGTCTCCATGCATCTTTTTCTAATGTTAAATCTCTCTCTCGGTAGCATGGGGCTTAAAAATATAAAGCCATATTTTCGCACGTCTTAGACGCGGTGGGGCGCTCACGGCTAAGCCATTTTGGCAGATTAGTCATGACGTCACGCTTACCGCGTCTTACAGCTTTGTTAGCCGTCTCTAGAGGACGCCAACAAATTTGTAAGCCATCTGTGGAGGGCAATTTGACATAAAACACGTTGAACTACCTGAATTTTGTTTATAATTGTTTAATTAGTTTATTATCACAGACAACATATATTTCCATTTCTTTTGTGCAATTTTATATGAACTCCATGACACTGAGGGCATGAACAATGTAATATGTGGCAACAGGTCACATTCCATCCTATGATGTCATTTTTTTGACATTATTGGCAAAACATGCATTTTTGTGATCAATTTTCAATGACGTCACGCTGTAGACGCTTAAAGACACTCTGTAAGCCTAGTCGCGAAAATGAAGCTAAAGTATCATTTTACGGGCATTTTGTCACTAGAACAGAAGTGGCACTAATATATATTTTAATAAGAAATATTTAAACTTTAATTTAATTGTAGTTTATAGCGGTTACTCGATGGGTACAGTAACGCAACAAAAAAAAAAAATAAAAGTGTCGTGCCATGGTGTTAGCACCAGATTTAACCGGGGCACTTGTTTATAATTATTTTTATTTACTTAAAACTAAATTTTAGTTTCAAACGGACAGTTCTATGTCAAAAAATGTACCTTAGAAAAATCATAGCAATTTTATGCACCATATTTGCCCTGGCACTAAATGATTTTTTCAATAGATACAGTGAGTAGTATTATTTAAAACATATTTCATCGGTTACTCGATAGGCAAGGTTTTGCAGCCAGCTCTCGCTCTATAACTATTTTAAATTTAACTTGCATGGTACAGAAGAGGGGTAATATTTAAAATTATTAAAAATTCAATTTTTTACGAAAAATATTTTAAGTATTATTAAAACCAGATTTAAAATGTATGGGGTTGAATGTATTAAATATATTTTTAATTACTATTGTGTTTAATTTTAATGTTACTTGTGATCTTAGAACCAGTGGCCGGCTACCTGTATGTATTTGACAAGACCTGGATTTTTAACACAGTGAGTCCTCTATACCTACCATATATGGAATGGAGACTCACTAAACCCAGCGTGGCTGTCGCTTCTGGTAATCATATTGAGACAGTTATTGAAATTAGACTAATTTTAAAATGCATATTTAACCCGTCTGCAATTTGGAAATATAAAAATATATTACTATTATTATATAAAAATAACAATGGCAGACCTTTATCAGCGCGTCTAACTATTAGTAGGCAATTTTAAGGGTACCAAAGAATATGAAGTTTTATATATATATATATATATATACTTTTTATATATATATATATATATACTATATATATATATATATATATATATATATATATACATATATATATATATATATATATATATATATATATATATATATATATATATATATATATATATATATATATATATATATATATACATATATATATATATATATATATATATATATATATATATATATATATATATATATATATATATGCTTATAACATATGCTAACTCTATATATATATATATATTTATAGAAAAAAATCTGAAACCAGAGTAGTGGAAATGCAGTCAATTGAAAGGCCACTTTAAGTAATTAACTCTTTATTAGCAAACGTCGAGCTTTCGGAAAAACTTTTCCCATCATCGGAACAATCTAAAAATAAAAGAAATGATTCTTGTTAGTGAAACCAACAAAATAATTCTCTCTTTTACAAAGTTCTTACCATAACGGAGTTGAAAACATGAAACAGGTTTAATAGCAATGAAGAACAAAACTTCATTCACATTCCTCTTTAAACTACATTGACTTTAGCAGTTTTTAGCATTGGATCCGTTGCCACCGTGTTACTAACAAGACTTCTACAGGTGAAAATATAACAAAAAGCAAAAGGAATTTATAGTTAAAAACTTACAAAAACAAGTATGGTTTAAAAAACTTAACGACCAATGAGCTGTCAGTTGAACAAGAAGTAAGAAATTTGATATAATGATTTTTAAAATTTTGGATTTCCATTTTTAAGATTTGGACATCACAGGCACATCTTGCAGAACTGACAGAGCCATCTGTCGTGGTACTAGGTAATTATTTATACTGCTCACAGTTAAGGATTTACAGATACATTATTGTATTTTAAAAATGAGTATACCATTTACAAGGTTTAAATTATACCACAAAATGAAAAGTTCAGATGCTTATTATTGAATCTAACGAAGAATTATTTATCATTTTTTTGGTACGAGAGAATATAATTATAAATGGAGCTAAGATTTTGGATATCACTCCTTTTATTCATAGATTTTGGATAAAAGTAAATATGTACCATTTCTAGGAAAGTTCTTTTGTACCAATTGTCAGTTCTATCTGAAATTATTGCATACTGCCAGTCCATAGCGTGTCCAGCGGTGTTTACATGTTGAGAGAGTGCACAAGAAAGAACACCTCTTCTGGCGTCACTTTGAGAAGTGATACGACCAAATTGAATTTCTGCATGTATGCCTATGTAAAACAGATCACATTCACGGCATGGAATTTGATACACTACGTTATAAGATTCTTTGTTATCTATTGGAGTTTTTAGTTTTAGTAAACAAAATGGAACCAGTTTTGAGGCATTTTTTGCTATTTTAATGTCATTATTATTAAAGAGTTTTATAAGTTTAGGTGTTAAATCACTCTATATATGGAATAGAACAAAAAAGAGGCATTCCTTTGGTTCTTGAGAAAATTCACCATGAAAGAATTTTGTGTTAGATCTCTATCTTGCGTATACAAAGAAGGTGGTTGACTTAATCTTATGGGTAAATTTTCTGGCAATTTGTGATGATAGCTATATAAGAATTTGTTATAATATGTTTTGGGTCGGAATTGTCTGCGAGAATATTTTCAATTGTTTAGTGCCTTTTCTCTGTAAAAGGATGTGACAGAAAACACCTCGTCTTTTTTTCATCGCTAAGATAAGATTGATCTTCATGTTTGTTGGATGATAAGAATGGTAGCTTATGAACCTGTTAGAACAGTAAGGTTTTGTATACCAAGTTGTTTAAGAGTGCCTTGTGGGTCACGTACAACAAGCATATCTAAAAAAGGTGATGACTGTTGGTAACCTCATTGCTCCACGGTAAATTGAAGATCTTGGTTATAAGAGTTAAAGATTTCTAGGCACATCTACTCTATTATGTGGAATACATAAAATAAGATCATCCACATAGCGTTTTACGAAGGTAATTGAGAAAAGGCACTTCTCCAGAAGATCTTCACCAAATCGTCGTTATATATATATATATATATATATATATATATATATATATATATATATATATATATATATATATATATATATATATATATATATATATATATATAGTTATATTTATATATTATTGAGTTTACGAAAAAAGTTATTCTTTATAAAAAGTTCTGCATGGTCCAAAACCTTCAGATGTTATTTATATATCATTTTTGGTCAAAAAATCTCGTTAGAGTTGTCCCATACTTTTTAAAACACCCTGTATAAGTCTAAAATGTATAAAAACGAAGATATTTATTTGAAATTATTTTAATTGAAAAAAAAACTTTTACAGTCAGAAATAAAAATTTTAAATTCCAATATGTTTTGTTTATACATCCCCGGATGTTTTCTCAGAAGTGCTTCCCCCTGTAAAATTTTTATTTTTTAGAATTCTTAGGTCATGTGTCATGTCAGACCTGTTTTTTGTTTGGTATTACTTCTGGTTTAACAGAAAATAGCTTAATATTAAGCTTTGCAAAAGCATACGTTCTTTTATTTTGATCAAATATGACATTCTACATAGAATGAGGCTTATTATATCATTTTTGATAATTTTGCTGTTTTAGATTCAGTTTAGAGTGTCATCCATGACTACGTTGAGAACCATATACCAGTGCCTACTGGACATTTTCAACAAATATTCTAACTTCATACAAACATTATGCGTCTGAAGCCAAAAGTGTCTGGTAAAATATATTTTTAATTGGTCTATTTTGATTTTGTCTCCAAATTTTACTGTTCAAATTAATAAAAAAAACTGCTGCAGTTCAAAGGTCATTTTAGGGATAAACTGCTAATTTAAATTTCTATACATTAAAAATAAAGGAAAAACACGTTCATATTTATTGAATTTAGATTCTTACATTTTTATTTACATCATTACTACCTAATTAGTATGTTTCAGTTACGGTTATAGGTGTATTATACGTATTTTATAATAGTATAGCAACGTCCCATTTTTAACTCACTTTTTACAAGTATAAATTTAAATAATATAATTATTGGGCAAATCTAAGCTATAAATAGAATAAATACGTATATAAGGTATTATCTATACTATTGCACCATCCAATGGAAGGTACGCAATGCACGAATCAACTTAAATCAAAACAATACCACAGGAAAAGATCGTGTGATCCAACAACCTAATTAACACTAGCGATAATCTTCAAAAGAGGTTTAGTAGAAACAACTTGTTTTTGTAAATGAAAGTTGCATTTATTTAAAACTGTTAATTAGTCCATATATATATATATATATATATATATATATATATATATATATATATATATATATATATATATATATATATATATATATATACATATACATACATATATATATATATATATATATATATATATATATATATATATATATATATATATATATATATATATATATATATATATATATATATATATATATATATATATATAATACACAATGTGTCTAAGTTGGCAACATAAAGGAAAACTTTTATTATTTATTTTAAGAAAAAAAAATTATTCTTTATAAAAAGTTCTGTATGCTCCAAAATCCTAAAAATGAAATAACAGACATTAAATTTTATCAATCTTATACGGAGTATGCCAAAAAATAATTTTGCTCAAGGTAAGGACCTTTTGCATATTTCACAATTTCAAAAATTGTTATAATTATTATATATTTAATACATATATATATATATATATATATATATATATATATATATATATATATATATATATATATATATATATATATATATATATATATATATATATATATATATATATATATATATATATATATATAAATATATATATGGGGTATTCCAATGCCAAATGGACCACTTTTGAACCCGACCCCTTTAGATTTAGTCTTTTTCTATCCTTTGTAAGAGGTTTTTTCAATTTGTTCTACCCTACTCAACATTTTTCAAAAAAATTGCCTTTTTTTCAAATAGTTATAACTTTTTAAAAAATTGACCTTCTGGAACCGCACCATATAAAAAAAAATGTTTTTAAATGTACTTTTTAGAAAAACGTACAAAAAAATTTTAAAGTTCATCATATCACCATATAATTTTTTTAATTTTACGAGAAAAACCATGGATTTTTCGAAGTTCGCCATTTTTTATTTTTTATTCTTTTCTAATTTTAAAAAATTTCCACCATTCCTGGAGGGGGCGGATATTTTTTCAATTTTTATTACAAAAACAAATTTCAAAAATAAAAAAATATATTTATATACCAAAGGATATGTAATTCAATGATTTTAAGTTTTATATTTCCTTATTTATAATCTTAATCTACAATTAAAATGATACAGCATTGAATTTTTATGTATCAATGTTCATCTATTTAGTAAAATCGTAGATTAAGATTATGAATAAAAGAATAATACCTATATTTAAAATAAGAAAAAGAAAATGCTTTTAAATTTGAAGAGTTTGACACTAAGAATTTTTTGACACACCCTGTACAGTTCAGATTAACCAAACATGACCTAAGCGACTGATGTTACGTTACTTAATAGAGTTCCCTGTTTAGTTCTATTAATCAAGCACTATTGGTATTTTATTCATTTTTAAATTCAATGGTGCAAAACATTTTATATTTTATTTTTGATGTTGACAAAATTTTAGAGGAATATAAATGACCACCACAAGAGTTACCTAAATATACAAAATACAGAGCATTCTATTTTAAAAAAATGCACCATAGTGACGTCACACTTTTTGTGACACCCTGTATAACAAAAATTATTTTCCTGTTTGTTGAATGCCACTGTAAAACATTTCTTGTCAGAGCATTCTAGATTATATTATTATGTACAATAAGAACACTTAAATTTTCGTAGTTCAAGTAGAGATGTTTCGAGAAATATTTTTATTTTTTTATAAATTAATGCAACTGCATATTTAAACGTGATTTTTAATTCCGAATAACTTTTCACAATATCAATTTTCGTATTATTTAAATATGAAAATATACTTTACTCTTGTCTAAAATTCATATTTTTTTGACTTACCTCGTATAGGATTAAAAAATTCAATATCTGATAATTAACAAGAAATGTTTTTATACTGACATTTAAAACATCAGTTGTAATTAGCAAATTTGAGGTAGAATGTACTATAAAATTCAGTAGAAATAAAAAGCAAAATTTAGCAAAAATATTTTTATACGACTGCTTTAGAAAATGGGGTTTTTGCACACGCTGACAAGCTTTGAAATTGTATTTTGCGCACAATGGCTGACATAAGGAAAATATGTTTTTTGCACACGGTTCTGTCTTTCAATATGAGTTTATTATGGTTTTTATTGTTATGTCAAAAATATAGAAAACTCAAAGTAGGCTTTATTCCATAGCAACCGTCATAGTTTTCTTGTTTTGTTGATTAGATACCAATTTAGATACAAAAAATTTTGATTTCGCTTGAAAAAAATGTCCGATTCTGAAGAAATTCTAAAAAAGCGAGTTTAATCTCGTCAAACCTACTTCCAACAAAGTCAAGAGATCGATATGAAGCCGAGTTACATCCCGATTTATGATGGAGACAAGCAAATAACGTACAAACGTTTTCCGAAAATGTTATGTTGGTGTACTTTAGAGAGCTGTCAATTAAATGAAGTCTTCAACATTATGGAGCACCTTTTCCATGCTAAAATCAACCCTGAGAACCAAAAACCAAAATGCGGATATTGGGAAATACCAGAAGTTGCAGGCCTAATAAAAGAAAATCAGAAAACTATGTGCCAAAGAGTCAAAATTCTTGAGAATGAAGTTTTGCCGCTTCTAAAGAACCTTCAGACGTATTTAATCAAGGTAGGCATCCACAGTTATTTTATTTATTTTATGGTGTCATTTTTATAGTGAGAAGGTTTAGTAGGCAGGGGTTGCAATTCTGTTTTTAAATAGTGCTAGTTTCATAAAGTACTTACTTAAAATGAATAAAACTAAAGACTTATCGGTATTTTTTTCTTGTTTTCAGGCAGTGGTGGCAGTCGGACTCTCTGGGGCATGCCGAAGGGAAAAGGGTAACTTCCTTAAAAAAGAAAATACTGGTTTTGGCAGCGCAATGTTAGTGGCTTAGAATACCAAAACGAAGATGCCGAGATCATTTACAGTGTCAGAGATCTCTACACCATCTTAAAAAGTATTCTGCCCTTCGACCTCCCACTCCTGCAAACAGATCGTTTCTTAATTATCAAATGGAAAATGCACTCGCCAAAACATTGGAATTAACAAAATTGGCGGTGTCGCAAAGAACATCGCCAAATTTTTGAAGTGTTAGAAACTCAAGCCTATACCGGGCATTGCTTTAGGCGGTCGTCAGCCACAATATTGGTGAATTCTGGATCAGATTTGCTGGCTCTGAAGCGCCATGGTGGATGGAAATCCGAGCTCAGTCGCCGAAAGTTATATAGATGACTCGCTTAGTAATAAAATGGATGTTTCAGAGGGATCTCTTCCTCTGTGTCGTCTGTTGCAGCGCAGCCACAACAGCAATTGGGTAATGAGTGCCGCAAGAAAACTGCAATATGCCGACGACAGAGAACTGTATAAGCAAAAGGTGCCAGAAAATGTTATCCATCGTTAAAAAGTCGATCAACAATGCGACGATTCCTGCAAGTAAACATTACAATTAATATTTTAATAGTTATGAAGTTTCCTGTTTGCTAAATTATAGTCTATGTAGTTTCTTGTTTTCATTATTTTTTGTTTTGCGTTTGTTTTTAAATAAAAATTTACACAAAAAATGTTTTTTCGTATAAAAGTATCGTAAAAACTCGTTAGAAAACCTCTTTGCACACTCCTTGAACTTGTGGACCTCGACTTCGTCTCGGTCCATCAATTTGTCTCGCCCGTGTGCGCAGAGGTCGTTTTCAAACCTTGTTGTTTAATATGCTATTTTTTTTTAATTGGAAGGATGTTATTGCATATTGAAACATAGTTTTTAATTTCGAATAACCTTTAATTATTACAATACATATATATTGTTACAGACTTTAAAAATATCTGTTTAGTTAATAGAATTGTAAAAGGTTAGAATTATTTTATTAGGTTACCTTAGTTTTCCTTTTTTTCGACGGTCACTGCAGTTATCCTGGGGGCGCTGGAGACATCTCTTGCATCCTGTAGTAAAAGGAATTCTTCCAGCTAATTCTAGACTTTTCCAGACTTTTCCATTCTTTCAGATTACTATATAAAGCGCGAAGAGGAAATCTGCACGAGGCCAGTTTAGTTTTGTATTCCGACGAGATAAGAAGTTGACAGACAGTTAAAAAAGGTTAAACAGTTGTCATTATTACGTTACGTTAAAGAGTTACCATAGAAACGATATCCAATAAAAAGATTAAAACCAGGATCATGTTTTTACACGGGTTGTCTGGAACATTTTTAATTGGAAGGATGTTATTGCATATTTAAACATAATTTTTAATTTTCGAATAACTTTTAATTATAACAATACACACATATATATATATATATATATATATATATATATATATATATATATATATATATATATATATATATATATGTATATATATATATATATACAGGGTGATTCTCACGTTGGGTGTCTATTAAAGTTCTGGGGAACAAATAAAAGGAACTTTTTTTTGAAATTTGGCTTTATAGCCATAATAGGTAATAAACTTTACATTTAAAATATTTTGACAAAAATCTGGCATTTGCCAGATCTAACCGAAACCAACGGCAACATTGTAATTTTTAAATGGAACACCCTATTTTTATTGCATATTCAGATTCTACACAAAATTCTAAGTAAGTTTTCTTAACATCTTCCTATACCTATATCTTAGCGTTTTTAAGAAAAGCTCAATTATTCACTATTTTTTAAGGAAAATCACCATGTTAAAAAGGGTTTAATATTACGTGCCTAACCGTGGTTTAGAATACAAGACATTTTTTTTGGGGGGTTATACAATGCATGTATTTAAAAAAAGATCTACATGCTAATATAGCAACTATATCCTACAGGGTGTCCCAAAAAATTTGCATTTATACGTGTAATAAACAATTAAAACTCATTTTTAAATACATCATACTGTATTTTATCTAATTTTTTTTTTTTTTTTAAATAGACCAATAATTTACCTACAAAATGCCCATACGTCTTTCTATACCCATCTGATACCGTTTTTAAATATAAGCAAATATTTTAATATTTTGAGCATTTATATCTTAATAATCAAACAAAATAAATAATTTTTACCTTATATATCAAATAGTTAATGAGGAAACAATTTAAATACAAATCTCCATGGCCTGCCTGGGTAAATTGTAAATTATGCTGGTGGTTTACTGTAGATAGTGTTTAAACACATGGAAAAAATTAAATTCGTTTGTATTTGAAAAACGAAGGCAGATGGATATAGAAACATGTATGGACATTTTGTAGGTAGAATTATTAGTTAATTTAAAAAATAGAGGATTAAATACAGTATATTTGTATTTAAAAAAAAATGACTTTTAATCATTATTAAATACCGGTAAAAATGCAAATTTTTGGGGACACCTATAGGATATATTGCTATAATAGCATGTAGATCTTTTAAATACATGCATTGTCTAACCCCATAAAAAAAAATTTAGTATCAGCTCGGTTAGGCACGTAAATGTGTTAAACCTTTTAACATGGGGATTTTCCTTAAAAAAATAGTGATTAATTATTTTCTTAAAAACGGTAAGATATAGGTATAGAAAGATGTTAATAAAACTTACTTAGAATTTTGTGTAGAATCGAATATGCAATAAAAAACAAATTAATTCCATTTAAAATTACAATGTTGCCGTTGGTTTCAGTTAGATCTGGCAACGCTGCACCTGCCAAAATATTTTTAGAATGTGGCTTATTAGCTGTTTATGACCGTGTGCCAAATTTCAAAAGTTCTCTTTTTTTGGTTTCCCAGAACTTTTAATAGGACACTCAGCATTGAATCACCCTGTATATATATATATATATATATATATATATATATATATATATATATATATATATATATATATATATATATATATATATATATATATATATATATATATATATATATATATATATATATATATATATATATATATATATATATATATATATATATATATATATATATATATATATATATATATATATATATATATATATATATATATATATATATATATATATACAGGGTGGTCCAGTTATAATCAGGAGACTTTGGCAATAGAAACGTATTAGTACTTAAAAATATTAAGAAAATACGAGTTAAACCTATATCGAAAAATGCATAGTTTCGACTGTAGAGGGCGTTAAAAGTCTTTAAAAAAATAATGTTTTCGATTTTCAAAAACCTCTTAAGATATCGCTTTCATATTTTAACCATATCATCATCACCTAAGGTCAACGTATAGCACCGATTAAGGATTTTCTGTTAAAGCAGTGGCGTTCGTGAGGACGATTTAAATATTTTAACAAATTAAAATATGGTACGCCACTGTTTTTTACATTTTAATTACCGCACACCTGATGCGCTGAACCAAATTGAACAAATGTTACGTCTTGACACTTTTCGCTACCCTTAGCCGTTTAGGAGATAAATGGCAATTAAATGAATAAAGAATTATTAAATTATGAAAGTTAAAACACAATTTTAATGAGAAAATAATAAATTACAACAATTAACAACAGAAAACAATGCATTATAATAATTTATGAAAGTGTGTACCTACTTAATGATAAGTAAAAACAATAACAATTTTAATAATAATCCTACAATATTTGTTCAAAATGCATGCCCATTAGCTTCTATGCATTTTTGGCATCGACGCACCAGATTAACCGCTGCTCTGAGTTTGATGCCAATTATTTTGAAGCCTGTCAGCATGCTTCTTGAAAATTCTTAATATTAACTGTTCCCTTGTGTCTACTGGCATAGTGTAAACAGGTCTACAAGGGTTCCCCAGACTAAAAAAAATCCAAAACGTTGGGTCTGGTGACCTGGGAGGCCAAGCAGCTGGTTCCTCTTCCTGGTTGATACTCATGTACACCCGGCAAACGACCTATCCATCGTCCAGGATAATTATTGTGCACCAATTTCTGATATTATTTCCATAATGGGCTGGTGCGCCATCCATTTTGGAACCACGCTTCTGGTCTTCTATTGAGAGAATGTTTTCACAGACAATCTGGTGAGTCATTTTCAAAAAGTTTAAAAATCCTTGGGGTGAGCCGGGGAGGTAAGAAATGAGGGCCGCAAAGCTGATTATCTTGCACTCCTAACCACCATTCACACTAAATTGGGTTTTTGAAATGCCCTGGGCCTAATTTCGTGAGGGTTTTCATTTTTAACACATGCAAATTGTGAAAATTTACTTTACCCCTCCTGGTGAACGTGGCTTCATCGGTCCATTTTTTTTTAAAACCGATTATCTCTTTCGACTGACCTTAATATCAAGTAGAAAAGTTGATTCGTCTTGGATCTTCGGAATAAATGTTGGACAGGTTGTAAATGATAAGGTTTTCTTCCGTCTTGATGGAGTGTACCCAAAATTTTAGTTTTGAAACAACTACATTGCGCGGCCGTGTTTTCAAACCTTTCACTCTTAGACGTTTTTTTCATTGAAAGCATTTAGAATCTCTTCTCGGTTTCTCTCATCTCTTTCAATAACGTTTCTTCGGTTCTTCCCAATCCATATTCTCGGAAACAACGGTGCGTGTTAACAAAAACTTGAGCGTCTGGACGTTTTCCCTATTTCTAAATCGTCTTGGCGTACTCCCTGGAAGCTTCTTCCGGGGTTTCCGTTGCAAAAACCATAAATAAAGTGGATATCGGCATATTCAGCATTTGTAAATAAGTTTGGCATTTGGACAAAAAAACAAAAACCCGAAGAATAAAAAAATAATTTTCAAAGCTAATAACGTAAAATTTCTAAAACCCCAAATTAAACAGATAAAAGTTTCTTTGAATTTTTATTTTTTGTTTTTTAAAAAACTTCATTTCTTTTTTTTGTGGACTTTTTAAGTTTTTTTATAATTACGTGTTTCTTTTTTGATGTTATTCACAAAGAATAATGCATTTATCTCCTTTTTAAATGCCATTTATCCCCTTTTAAACGGCTAATGGTAGCGAAAAGTGTCAAGAGGTAACATTTGTTCAATTTGGTTAGCGCATCGGGGTGTGCAATTAAAATTTAAAACAGTGGCGTACCATATTTTAATTTTTTAAAAATATTTAAATCGCCCTCACGAACGCCACTGCTTTAACAGAAAATCCTTAATCGGTGCTATACGTTTGCCTTTGGTGATGATGATATGGTTAAAATATGAATTATCTTAAGAGGTTTGAAAAAATCGAAAAAACATTATTTTTAAAGACTTTAACGCCCTCTACAGTCGAAATAGCCCTTTTCGATATAGGTTTAACTGTATTTTTTTTTAAAATTTTTTTAATACTTAATACGCTGCCAAAGTCTCCCATAAATCAGTTTTATATATATATATATTATATATATATATATATATATATATATATATATATATATATATATATATATATATATATATATATATATATATATAAAAAATATATATATATATATATATATATATATATATATATATATATAAATAATATGTGCAAGGGGCTTATTTTTAAACCTTATGATTTCATGACAGTCGGTCAAATATAATAAGTAGTATTTGTAAAAAATATTTTTTTATGTATTAGGTATTTTTTGAAAATATATTTAAATTTATTTTTGTTGATGTGACGCAAATTACTCATACCCAGTGTGCCCTTAATTATTAAAGATACGGTTTTAATTATCCTTAATAAATGCCCTACATTATTATTTTTATACGACCCTACTTACAGTTTTTTGACGTCTTACTGCTTTAGTGCCGCAACAATATAATACAGACATCACGGTTTGTATCTGTTTCAAAGCAGTAAATCATAGAGGGTCGCGAAAACTCCCCCTGTAATCAGGTAAGAAAATCAAGGGCGCCCAATAATTACAGGGGCGGTTCTGGTATTATTAGGTGCCGACTGGGCGCCTCGCTCGCGTTCCTAAGATTATTTATTGCGGGATGTGACTAAGTGACCGCTTTATGTCTGAGATAGACTAGAGTGTAAAGTTTTTAAAAAAGTGTAAAATATTTTTGAAGTTATCAGTATTTCATCGTTGGCCGCATTGGACTTGACAAAATTATATTTTTTAAATTATATTTTTTTTGTACATGTACTGTACCATTAGTGGTATCAAAAAAGTAATATAAGCTTCATGTGCCCTTTTGAGTTAAACTTAAGATGAAAATTTACGCTCGCTTAAGAGATATAGGGAAAAATAAAAAAAAATATATCAATTTTAGAATGACCTTTAAATTTTCTTAAACTTAAAAAGATACAGATTTTTTTTAATCGGGCCCTTTTTTAAAGAATAAGTACACGAAGTCAGGAAAAAAAGGTAATATACTAAATTCGCTTTTTCAAATAGGCCCGCCATGGATGTTGTTAGTTTTCTATGCGATTTATTTAAACTTTATTACTTTAAACCACACTAGGGTACAAAGAAAAGCTAATATTCTAGAAACGAAACTATGTTGACATTCTAGTTGTTATTAACATTTAACGTCAATTTCATTTTTACATATTAATTTGTGAAACAAGGAAAATGAAGAAATAAGAATGTTAGGATTTGTCGAGGTCCATAATCAGGTAAGAATGGTATATACTGTGATAGCTTTGAATAGACATGGCTAAACTTTTATTGAAGTGAAAACTCCATTAAGTGCGTTTAGCACTTTTCTGGGTATCGAATAAGACTGAACCGCCAAACTCGGCTATGCAAGCGCCCCTTGATACTTAGCAAGATCAAGGAAAAAAAATATATATATATATAAAATAATATCAAATGCATAGTATATATATATATATATATATATATATATATATATATATATATATATATATATATATATATATATATATAAAAATATATATATATATATATATATATATATATTGCGGTTTTTTTGTTTAGGATTTTGAAAGGTTGATAGGATATGTCGTCTTGGTGAAGTTTTCCTTTTGTCTTGTCTTAAGCACACACCTAATTTTATTCTCTAAAGTCCCTTTAAAATTTTAGGGAAAATCTACTTCCATCAGAAAAAAGCTTAAACTGAAATTTCAAAATCTAAGCCGCAAAAATTTTAACGTCCAATAAATATTTTCCCAATATTGTTAATATTACCCAATAATTACACCTGGTAATGATGCAAGAACATAGGAATTTTGTCTCTAGTTTAATAAAATAAATTCAACTCCAATTCCAAAAATGTCAAATAACAAGTTGCGGTATTTCTAACAGATTTAGGAAAAAACATTGGAACTCCACAAATTCCCACATGATACGACCTGTTCGTCAACAAGATCGATTTGGGGTAAATTTAAGTTGTTTTTTATTTTAAGATAAACCAATGTATCGCTGATTTGAAGAAAATGCAGATAGATATCTGGACAGACTCCAATCAAACCTTTTTAATATCATTAATGATGTTTCATTAAATGAAGTAATAGATATTTACTTTTAACAAGATGGTAACCCTGTTAATAACGCTTTTCGAATAAGAGTGTATTTAAATACTCACTTTAGAAACCGTTGGATAGAACCACATGGACCTATAAGGTGACCACCATGATGTTCGAATCTAACAGCTCTTGATTTATTCTTTGGGAAGTGTTAAAAAATAAAATTTATAAAAAAATCATCTTGACCCAACAACAACTCAATCAAATAATTTATGAGGCCTTTGCAGAAATAAAACCATTACACATTATGTAAATAATAAAAAATGTAATAAAGTGGTGTAGTTATAATTTTGAAAAGAAAATTTAATATGCTTTCTATACTCTACGGTGTGTTCCATTTAAATAATAAACCTATTCCGAAAACGGCAGATTATTCAACAATTATTATAAAGAAACTTTTGTATAAAACATTTTTCTGTATCTCTTTTAACTAAGAAAATATACGGTCATTCTGAAAGTTAAAAAACATTTTTTACATAAATTAAATTAACATATGTAAATAAAAGTCTCTCGGTCTTTAATTGTCTTATTTTATTTAAACCACTAAATATTTAGGTAAATATGTATACGTACTGAATAAGCTACATGTCTACTACTCCAGAAAGAGCCACAATAGACCGATCGGTCGCGGTGAAAGGGTGTTATACCCACTACTTTACCTACCTAACTACCTACTAGTCCAGAAAACGCTGAAAAAAGTGCAAACTGGGCAATTTTTTCAAAATGCATAGAATGGCATTAAAAATTTGGAATTAGGCTTAACTGCTCCTTAAAATCTATATTATGCCGATGGACGCTCTTTATTTTTTAGGGCTGAAAACTACCCTTTATTGCTAAAACCATAAACCATAAAAACCATACACAAAACCATAAAACCAACCACATATAACCATATAAGCTTAAGTTAAGTAAAATTTGACTCAAATAAGTTGAAAAAGTAGTATTTTGTTTCTTTGAAACATTTAAATATTTCAGCCCTTTAAAATCAACCCTTACTATGATTAAACAAAAAAAATATTTACCCTAAAAAAATTATATATTATCACAGTATTCTGCATAAAATTTTGGAATTAAGATTAACTTACTTTTCTCTTTAAAATCTCCATTATGCTGAAGGTCGCTTCTTATTTTTTTGGGGTGATAACTACCCATTATTGCAAAAACCTTTAAAACTTTCATAGTAAAGCATAAGTCACCTAAAATTAGGCTCATATAAAGTAAAAAATAAGTATTTAATGCTTTGAAACATTATTCAGTATATTTAGAAAAATTGTTTACCCTAGAAAAATTAACATATTGTCACAGAGTTGTAATTAAAAAATGTGACTGCTCAAAAATATTACTAATTTAATTTTGTAATTTTTTAATCCTCAAAAACCCACCCCTTACAATCTTACAATGCAAAAAACAGTACAAAACCGCGATTAAAAAGAAGGCATCAAATCGCTTTTAGAATCTTCCAAAAAATTAGTTTTTGAAGCATAACTCCTTCAGTTTTGTGAAAAAAGTTAAAAAAAAATATTTTGTTGGTTTTTTCAAGAGCTATAAGGTCCTATATAGTAAAACTGTTTAAAGCACTTACTTTTAAAGGGGTGAGTTTAAATGGCTTAAACAAGGTAGTAACTCTATGCATTTTGAAAAAATTGCGAGGCAAAGAGGTTCGTTTCCTAAACTATACGTGCAGTTTCTACAGAAACTAGTGTTAGCGCCTAAAGACAATGGTCGCGATCACTCGGCGCATAAATTATTGTTACGGACCTAAAAAATATTTTACTTTAGGATTGTTCAACAAGCATCCCAGTATCGTTTCGAAACCGTTTTTGAATTGTTTTTTGGTGCGCTTCGACGCATGCGTCGACTTAAAATAGTTTCGTGACGGTACAAAAAGTAACAAACGTTGGATCGCTTTGCGGATCGTTTTCGGACTGCCAAATTAAAAGTCTTTAAATTTTTTGTTTTGAAAATATAACCCTTCTTTTTTACTTATTATTTTTGTGATCAAAGTTAGGAAATATGGTAATTGTCTAGAAAGTGGCCGCAACTCCGATTTTGACCAAATTTGGCATACGGGTTTTTTTGGGGCGCTGATTACGAATCTGACAAAAATATTTGGCGGAAATGTTTCGTTTTCGAGATATCCATCATCAAATTTGAAAATTAAACTAACTTCATTTACACTATATTCCTCCTTCTTTTTATACACAATTCTTGATTTTTACATTAAAGTGGCACACAATATTTTATAAACACCTTTTAAAAACTTTTTTTATGTTTATTTTACACCGTTTTCTTCATTAAATTGCCAAGTATTAATTTCAAACGCGGCAACCATGTTTGCTTAAAAATTCCCTATTGTATACCTGGTTGCGGCGGTTGAAAGTTAATTTTTACAATTAAATGAAAAATAGGTATAAAATAAATATAAAAACAAGTTTTTAAAAGGTAAAAATCAAGAATTCTGTATAAAAAGAAGGAGTAGTGTAATTGAGGTTAGTTTGATTTTCAAGTTTGATGATGGATATCTTGAAAACGAAACGTTTCCGCCAAATATTTTTTCAGATTCGTAATCAGCGCCTCAAAAAACCCCCGTATGCCAAATTTGATCAAAATCAGAGTTGCGGCCACTTTCTAGACAATTACCGCAAATATCACTCATAATATCGTCACTTATCTTTAAAGATACTTAAATTCAATGATGGGTTTAGGAGGTTTAAAAATTAATGTTTGAAAAATTAAACAAGCAAGAAAATAGGAAATGATAAAGCTCTATGCACGTTAGTCGCTAAATAACAGTAAACATATGAAGATAAAAGATGAAACAGCTGTTAAAAATCAAAAATCCAGTGCCAAGATGCTCAATGCGCAAGTCAACCCAAACAGTTTTCAATTTGGGCAATGTATCGAAATTTCCGTTCTGAAACCGTAACATAAACGATCCCAAGTTTTGTTGGTATACAAACAGGATCGTCCGATAACCGTCAAGTCTCTGCTGGAACGCACTTTAATCACTGCGCACGAGCGTGATCGTTCGGTGACGGTTTTTCGACGTGTTGGAACAAACCTTTTAATAATGTATTCAAATCAATTTACCATTTCGACGTCCTTTAAAAAGGGTCCTGAAGATTCTGGGTCGTCCATTTTACATGTTGCATTTTGACATTTCGATTTCTCTTCACTTTGTACATCTTAGGTGGTATTTAATTTGTATTATTTTATCATTATCACTAGTCCCTCGGTTTCGCATACATTGCCATACTTATATGATGGGATTTCATAAATGCGGTTCATCTGATCTTTTAGCCTTTCATGTTTAGACTTTTTTAACGGGAATTTCAAAGAATTTAAATACAATATCGTTGTTAAAGTTATTGTTAATTTTCCTTTTTTTTTGGAAAAAGCTTTATACTTACCTCCTTCCAAAACTCAATTAACTAGTTTTGGAAGATAGAAGATATCATGTTGTTGAGAGACCTTTTTGGTGTAATTTTCACTGCCACCGCTCTGACCTCACGGGTTCTAACAAATCCATCTTGTTTGGTATTAGAGTGATTTGACAAAAAGTTCCAAAAAACATCTTTCATTTAACCTACATAATTGTCTGGTCTTACTAACATATTATGTAAAAAATAAAATCGTGGTTGGTCCAATTTGGTCATTATATTATCTTTTTTTTTAAATCAAAATTAAGACCTTTTTTCTCAGGCAGTGCCTATTACCTGAAAATTTGGTTTAATTTGATTGTTTTGTTAGTTTTCTACCTTTGATTTATTCTAAAAAATTACTTTAATAAGCGTTAGTCACTAAAAAAATTCAAAGACTTTTAACTAATAATACCAAGTTTGCTTCGATCTTTACAAAACTTTTATAACTAAAGATCAGTCGAAATGTGTTTCTTACAAAGTCTAAAACGCGGAAGACAGTTAAAACATTATTTGCGATTTTAATATTTTCTTAATGGCATAAAATATATGAATAAAAAGTATATAGACATCTAATTACTAATACCAATATTCTTTTTAAACTCTTTAATAAATTTCTTCAAACGCTCTAAAACGAATTAAGCACTGTTTTCGGGGTCTGTTCCCTGTTTCCAAGCCAAGACAAAATTGGGTGTAACCTGGGGGTGTAACCTGTTAAAAAAATAATCCTAAAGATTATCATAAACTTGTTAAATGATCATTAAATCAACAATGATGGGACATTATTTGAAATGGTCTCTTTAGGACTGACCACAGTTTCATTATTTCTTGAGCAGCCGTAGCAAATCGCTTTCTTATTATGAAGTCTCACTAACATAAAATATATAAAGTTTAGACAACAATGGGGTTTATTTTATATTTTTTTGTATTTAATTGTGTAGGAGTGGGTAGGTATAATAAAAAAAATAAAGTTAAAGATTGTGCCAGCATAGCACTGACCAGTGACGGTTCGTGCGTTAAGCTTAAAGAGGGCAAAAAGTAAATATTAAATAAAAAATCAGTATACAAGATCGCTGAAGATACTTCATGTTAAATTAAAAAGTGAAACGTTGTATTTTGTTATCTTTGGACAGTCCAAGAAGGCTGATGCCTAAGTACTAACTTACCGTGGGTGTCTTAAGAGTGGTGAGAGGAAGTTTGTTCACACGGGACTTAAATATTTGGAGACTAGGAAAAAAAGGAAAAACTTCTGCGGGTAGCAGGTTCCAAAGTCTAGACACTCTGGGGATGAAAGAACAAAGAAAGCGGCAAGTTCGGAACCTCTCTACTTGAACTGTAAAAGGATGTATAAAAGTTGCACTACGTGTTGCTCTGTTGGGCGCTGCCAGAGGGGGAATTATACCAACTCCTCTGAGCAGAAGCCGTGAAAATACCTATAGAGGAGCCACAGGTCCCCTACAGCTCGACGCGACGGTGGGAAAGAGTAAGAAGCCTTTCTGTAAGCGTGGGATCATTAATAAGATGAACGGCTCTTCTTTGAATAGAGTCCAGAATGCTAATTGTTGTAGGAGATGCCATTCCCCAGACATGAGAACATTATTCCAAAGAGGGTCTGATTTGGGATATATACAGAGTATAGAGATTGGAAGAAGAGAAATACTTTCGGGCTCGAAAGAGGAATGTAAGCTTCCTTGAAGCTAGCGAGGCTATGGATGTAATGTGTTTGTGCCAGTCAAGGTTATTATCAACGCCGACAAGATTGAACGACTCTTTGTTCTGCAGAGCTTGGCCGCTCATATGTAACGGATAAGCAATGGTAGACTTTTTTCGCGACAGCGAACATGACTGTGTTTTTGAGGCATTAAACTGAACAAGATTTTTGACGCCCCAATTCAGGATATGTTTGAGGTCCTGTAAGAGAGACATCCGCAGTGACCTACGCTTGGTTTCCTAATCAGGCTTATTAACTGGCTTAAGAAATTGAATGTTAGAGTGGAGTGTACTATCTTCAGCAAAACTATGAATGGCATTGATTGTGAAAGAGAGAAGATCGTTAATGTGTAGAAGAAACAAAGTGGCTGTCAGACCTGAGCCCTGGGGCATCCCAGCATTAACCTAGTAGAAGCTGGAAGAATAACCATCTACAGTAATTGACATACGTCGCGTCGTTTAGAAAGGAAGAGCCAAGAGCAAAGCTTAGGAGGAAGACCCCGAGAAGTAAGTTTGTTAAGAAGCCCCTCAGGCCAGACCTGATCGAAAGCTTTGGATATGTCAAGAGCAACGTTTTGGGATTCACCAAGAAACTCAAGGGACTTGTTTCAGTTGTCTGAGACAAAGGAAAGAAGATCAGTTGTGGTTCTTCTGTGACGGAATCCATACTGTCTATCATGTAAGATCTTGTGTTTTTCCAGATACTTCAAGATTTGGGAATTAATAAATTTTTATATATTTTTTAAATTTTTAAACAGAGAGTTTGTCGATTCATTTTTAACCGACTTCCGAAAAAAATAAGGAAGTTATCCACCAGTTAGACACCTATGTATGTAATATTATTGAAACTGCAATATAATTACATATGATAATTTATTCGAGTTTTCAATCGAATCTACAAAAGTTTATATTTGTATGTAAAAATATATCCATGTTTGTATGTATGTATGTTTGTCCACACATTTCTCTAAAACTATTAATTGGCTTGTGATCATTTTTTTTTATTGCCTTAAATTTACTTTCACCCAAGAAACAGTATCGAATATAAAACTTAATTAAAATAAAAATGATCGTTTTGCTGGAACCAAGCTTAAAAAATATAGTTTCTTCTGTATCTACTTTTGATTTAATTTTTATTGGTTAATTTAGTGTATAAACAAAAATTGTTGTTTCATAATTTAGAGTCTTTTTTAAGGTAGTTGACTCGCGACAGTCGCAGACAAAAGTATCGCCCGTCCACAGGTCAAATCGAGATTGGGATGAACATCTTTTATCTTCGTCTCTTCCATGCCATCCGCTCCGGGATTCCCTTGAGTAGTATCAGCAGGGATGATTATATTATTTTCTATTTTAGTTTAATTAGTGATGCAGTATTTTGAATGGGCCACAAATTTAGTGCTGTTCCAAATAAGATCGAATACGCCTTATCAAAAGTTACGAGGTTCTCAATGTATAAAAATATTATTTTTATAGAAGATTTCACATTACGCATGTAAACTTTCAAAAATCAATATCTTTTTAATAAAACGATTTAAAAATTCAGTTTTTTTAAATTTTCTAATACTTCGATTTATATTGCATTAGTTTTTGAAAAAATATCGTAAAAACCGTTTTCGAGATATTCCTAAATGAATGCACGGCTTTCATACATGACAGATATCGATGTTAATTATGCACAATTTGATTGTAAATTTCCCGTTTCACAGACAATAAAAAAAAATTCGTTTTCTTTAATTAGATAAAAGACAGTTTTATTAACCATATATTTTAATATTTCATTTAATTTTTAAAAAAAGCCGATTTAATTTTTTAAATTACCTTTTCAAACTAAACAGGTCAAAAGTAAGTTAAGTTCGGGCCAACGTTGTTCCTTAACATGAGCTTATTCTTATTAGTTGATCGTCCGATTTTAGGCAAACAGGGTGATTAACGGGAAAATTATATTTTTTAAAAAACATTTTTTTAAAACTCTATCAATTAATTACCCAACTATTAACAAAATAAAGCGAAATACAAAGCATTGCTTTATTGTTCCATTCTTCGCTGGACAAATTTTATTAAGGTCTTTAATGCAATATGATTGCATTTCTTATCACATTTTGCGAATGATCCATGTCTCGAAAGGGACGCTGAACGATAACTTTTTCTTTGAGGAAAAAATTCCAAGGGCGTTAGGTCTGGTGATCTTGCTGGCCATTAAAAATTAGATAATTAATCTGCCGTTCTATCCAAAATAAAGACCTTAATCAAATGGTTTTTTACCTTATTAGCACCATCGGCTGAAGCTGAACTTGCTAGAATAACAAAGAAGCGTTTTTTTATCGACGTACTAAAAACTTAAAAGATTTTATTTCAAATTATTATATTTCTCAAAATTACATTTTTTTCGAAACAACCAAGGTCTACTTAGCTTGTAATCTAAAATTTCACAACAAATATCAGGGTAAAAGTAAGTTAATAAAGTAGTTCAAGGGAAAAATTCAAAAATAATAAGTTGTGTGTCATTTTTAAGGTTATTAAACTTATCTGTTTTTAAAATAGAGTGTACTGAGTACTAACGAACCGTGGATGTTTTAAGTAAAATAACGGGTAGTTTACTAAAACTAAACTTTATTGAAGATTTGAAGAAGTAGGAAAGATCTCTACAGGCAGTAAGCTCGACAGCATCTTTCCAGTTGGGCTGTGAAGGGATGCATGAAAGTAACCCTTCGTGTTACTCTATTAGGAGCAGTAATATTGGCTAATTCCTAAAAGCAGAAGCCATGAAAATATTTATTTAAAAGGGATAAGTGCCGTCGGTGGGCAAGAAAAGAAAGTTCTCATGTAAGAGTGGAGTCATAACTAAGCGAACAACTTGTCTTTGAATTAAATTGAGAATGCTAAGATTGCGGAACTCTAAGGATACATACAATGTATACAGTATATATAGATCAGAAGAGGAAAATTACTTTCGGGCTAGAAAGAGGAATCCGAGCTTTTTCGAAGCTGCTGTAGCTATGGATATATTATGTTGTATGATGTTTTTTAATAATTTGTCCTTTTTTATTGTTTTATATATAAATTGATTTTAGGCTTCTTTACATCTTTATTTTGGTATGACAAAATTAAGTAAAAAAGTGCGATTTTTATTTAATTAGTGGGTTTAGTCTAATTTTTGCCACGTAATTTTGCTTAAGAGTGTATTGTATATTAGCAGAAGACACCATAATACTTATGGTCAGTGTCGTTTATTCACTGCAAAAGTGGACGGCCCCATTATTTAATTTAAACATTAATGTCATAATATTATAGGTAAAAAGTTAAACTATTTTCCAAAATAATTTAATTTGTTTCAAAAAGTGGGGAGACCTGGCTTCCCAAGCATACGCTACTGCTTGTGGTAATGTCCCATTTAAGATACTTTCAGCAACAAATATTTTCAGTGTTATTTAGTTAACATTGGATAGTTTCAGAAGATCCACAAGTCAACTTATAAACTTTTGTTGAACCTAGTGTCTATTCCAGAAAGTATAATTCATAAACTTTTTTTTTAAAGAAGAAGTGTCATGTTTTTCAAAACAGCATATTGTTTCTGAATAAAAACATTTGCTTTAAAATAAACTTCTATTAAATGAGGCGCTCAAGGTCTACTGTGAAAAAATTAACTAATCATTATTTATTAAATTTTACCTTTGGTCGAGTATTGAACTTGAAAAGATAGACATACACACATAATTTTACATTACTGATAAATATTTTTCAGTGTTGGACTAGCTTATCTTGTCTATAAATCAACAGGAAAAACATTTAAAAAATAAAATTTTAACTTTTTAAAAATATATATTATTTTTTAAATATTTGTATAGTATTTTTTAAAGCTGTATTTCCTACCTAATTCACACCTTTTAAGGAAATGGGATGCAGAATATTCCTAGTGTGTATGCTCAGATAAATCAACAGACCAAGAAAACTAAAAAAGGGCTTTTTTTCTAAAAAGGGGCTTTTATTTGTTTTTTAATTTTCATTTAAGCTAATACAAACCAGAGTGTAATGAAAATCATAAAAATGTTTTAAATATTATTTCAATTAAAGCGGTCAAAAGAAGTATGTGAGTTTTACATAGTTTTTGTTATGTTTTAATACTTTTTAAAATTTTTAAGCTGGGACCCCTTTTTGTCCCCATATAAAAAGGGGGCCCCCACGCTCAGAGAACTACGGGCTAATCGCGTTTTAAATATTATTTTTCTTTTAAAATCTTTTGAGAGGAAATTCCATGTTTTGAAAATTAAAAAATAAAAAAATCTCTTAACAAATACACAATATCATTTTCTCCGGGAGATCGACGAGATCCGGGCTACTGACTTTTAAATAAGTTTTCGTAAACTTTGGGAGGAAGAGGGTTTCGGGCTCTTTTTTTTTTTCCCGGGCTTTTTTATTGCCTTTAATTACGATTTTAAAAATAAATTTCTTCTTTGGTTTAGAGGCTCTTAATTGGCTGTCGTCTTCAACGATGAAAAATAGCAAAAATTTAAAAGTTTCAAAAAAAACTATATAGATTTGGAGTTCCGTAGAATTCCTACAAGGACCATTTCTGTTTATTATATATGTAAACGAAATAACACACTATGCAGATGATACTTCGGTGGTGGTGTCTGCGCCAAACCCCGAGGAACTAAATAAAAATGTTGAGAAAACATTAACAGAGTTTAGGTCTTGGTGTGATTTTAAAAACCTCATGCTCAAAGAAAATAAAACTAAATTTTTGGCGTTTAACAATAAAAAAAGCCTGATAATTAGGTAATTAGTCTGCGAGATAGATCTTATCTTAATGCAAGTAATGTAGTAATATTTCTGGGACTGTTCGTAAATGATGACTTGCGATGGAGTGGCCAAATAGACTCTATTAGTAAAAAAATTAATAAGGCATATTTTGTTATTAGTAAGCTAAAGTCAATTTTGGGTTTGATTATCTCCTAAATATGTATTATAGCCTGGTGTATTGCCATATTAGTTATAATATTGTCCTGTGGGGTGTTATATCGAGAATCCTGCATAACAACTTTTATTAAAAATATATTTTTTACAGCCCCCTGTTTGGATATCTATAAATTATATGTACGGTACTAGAAATAAAGACAACTATGTTGTTGAAAAAACAGGACAGAAATATTTGAATCCGCACCCTCGTATACATTAGTTAAATTATTTAATCACCCACCACTCCAAATTAAAGAACTTAGTTACTGTGTGTTTAAACAAAAATTAAAAACTATTTGGCGAAAAATGCTATTATTCAGTAAGTGAATTTTTAGGTGCTAAACACGTGGATTGGACATAACAGCCCTTTTCATTATGTTGGTAGCGTATGGGTGTGCTCAATTATTTATCTATGATATGATATATTTTTTTTATTATAGTTAGTCTCTAGACCTTTTTTATTGACCACCATATCCAATATTTGTAAATTGGCTTACATGTAATACACATATTTAATTTTAAATTTAAAAATTAAAAAAAAATCTTTGTTTATATGCCCACTTACTTACGCACTGGGCGAATTACTTTATCATTAATTTTATTTTTCTTTTTGACACATGATAATCGCTTGAAGCAAGGCAAAAAGGATTGGGGTATACTTGATGGTTGCCATAGTTAACCGTGTAATATGTGGTTGTGCGTTGTCGTGTTGGAAAAAAACACTATTAACTCAGTGATCCACGGCTTTTTTATGATGGCAGACTTAACACGGGTTTTCAGGAATTTTGATTATGTGGAATTAGTAACACCAATTTCATTAGGCGTATAGTCCTTTAAAATTACCCTTTTTGTATTCTGAAAAAGGCTTACTATAACATTATTTCCTGCCGAAAAATGTGATCGAAATTTTGTGGCTTTCGGTAAAGAAGGGTGACACCATTCTTTGCTTATTGTTTTTTGTTATGGTAGTTCCATTCCAAATCTTCTGCTTTGTACCGACGCAAAAGTGTTTCATAGGGATTAGCACGTCATTGTTTCAATACTTGGGTCTATTACTTTAAAAACAGAAGGTTATCGAGCAGAGTGTTGTAAATAGAACGTTGAACCTATTATTAAGAATAATACAATGATCATCTATGACTTTAACTACCAAAATTAACTCAGGCGTACCAAATAAAAGTACGTAAGAATTAACTAAGAAAGTCATTTTGTTTTTGAATTTGTTGCTATATTAATACAACTTTTTGGAGTGGCTAAGAATGAATCTCCATATTATAGCTTTTCTACGATGGATATTAAAGCTTATTTCTTTGCTGTACATGAAACAAATAGTTATTTGTTTCTTGTTTTGTTGCCCTTTTCTATGATCTGTTCATTTTCGATTAAGAAAAATACCTAGTAAGTAACCACAGTTACTGATATTTTAAACCAATGAAATGATTTTTTTTTGTAACTATGGTTACTGACTTTTTAAACCAATACAAGGCATTTTTTGCTAAGGTGTTTTTCTTAATTAAAAATTGATCATATTATAGTGCAGTGGCGTTGCCATTTTGAAACTGTTACTGTGTAAACATTTTTAATTAAAACGTAAGATATCCCAAATCTCCTGAAGCCGGTGCTGCCTTACTATAATCATAAAATAAGCATTATACACTTAAAGATAAATACTCTGCCAGCAGAAATGATTCCACAAAAAATTATATATTATTTACATGACGAACCATTTCTTAATAGTTTAGTTTAATTTAGTCATAAGGCTTGCCGGAATAAAAATTTGATTTTTTAAATATTTTTTGCGTAAGATGGGTACAATCGGTAAACTAGTTGGAACATTGGTTCTGCTTTTGGCGCCTTTATATTTACGTGACAGTAAATAAAGTACCACCAGTGCCGACAATTGAAGAAAAATGGTGGGGAGCCGGCAAGCTCAAAAAGAAGACATAGTGTTAAAGAATTTAAAATAAATGTCTCGGATGAGGTAAGAAAATTCAATTATGTTTATGCTTATTTTGGTTTTATTAGAATTTTGTTAAACATTTTATTAGCATAATTACCAAATTGATGGTGTAAGTAGTATGCAGTGTAGCGCCAGATCTAATGGGGGGTTTCAAAATTTTGTACAAAGATTTTCAAACAAGTTTATTAACAATGATGGTATAATTTTAAATCTTTAGGTTTTGTATTGAAAAAAACCAACGCACATACAAACACAGACGAACAGACTTTTTTGACCCAAACAACACATTTTTGATGAAATCCGGAAAAGTTAATTTTTTGGGAAACTAATACCCTTCATACTGTTGTATGGAGAGGTAGATCACTTTGGTTGTAATACTTGTATATGTATTCAGATATACCTGAGACAACCAACTTCAATGACGCCAATTTTTCAGTAGAAGCTCTGTGATAACTTGCTTTTTTATGCTCCTCAAATTTCTCGAGTGCTTTTTTTCAGTTGAAAATTTGGTAACCATAAGTTGTCCAAGCTTCTGTTTACCTACACCAGCCGATTTATCAGTAGGAGGGCATAAAGCGCAATATTTACAGTAAGTGCCATCTTTAGTGCCAGAATATGCTAGCTACTTATACTTTCCGAGCCACTGAAATTGAAATTTTAAATTTCTGTCTCCGCACTGACTGGGAAAGTTGAAGTCTACCTGTGGAACCCACACCGTATTTAAAGCATTTATTTTCTCTTTGGAGTACACAAATTCTCGTTTCCTAAGACAGCAATATCATTATTATTATAAACATTGGGAGTAGGTAACTCTTTCTTACCTGTCATATCACTACAACTACCCTAAAATAAAAAAATCGTTTAAAGTTTTTGAACATTGTACAGGACCTTGTACTCAATCGAAATCTACATGGAAACCACATTTCCACATTTCAAGTGAATAAATTAATAAATAAACATACTTTTTAAGTAAACGACTCACTTCAACCTTTTACAACTCCCGAGTTTCTGGCGAGAACGGAAAATACAATTGACCCAAGTTGAACTAAAATTCATACAGACAGACAGTTTCTTATACGAAACCTCAATTACATCATCACGCCAAACCATTCAAGCACTTTGTGCTGACTTCTGTACTTTGATCCGTAACGATTATATTCTAAATTTGATGCCTGTCTTGCTCTTCATTGTCTTCAGTTAACTTTTTTTCAAAAAATATTTAGCAGTGAGCTTTGATTTGATCCGCTTTACCATTTTCTTCAAAAGATTATCACTAGCCAACTAAATCTGCATTAAAAGTAGCTTTACAATCACATACACCGTCCGCATACACCTGTACTGCCTGACCACGTGACCACACTTGTTGCCGCTTACCGCCAGCCATGTGGCGTTAATTTTTTGTCTCATGGGGGTTTAACCTAACCCCCCAGCGCTACGCGCCTAAATATATGGGATCAAAAATACATTGCAATTAGAACATGTATATAGTCATATAGCTGAAAAAAAAAAGTTTCAAGAACTACCTAGTGTGACAGTCAGGGCACATAAGCTTCAGCATTGAAGAAAACAAGCAAACGCTTATTTTAGAAAAAATACATACATAACAGAATATGTCGACTTTGGAAGGGAGGGGTGCAGCCCGGCAGCCCCTCCCTGAATGTGCTTATATGATGACTATAAAAAGTTCTAATTGCGCTATACATGTTAATAATTACCATTAAAAATAATTTAGGTATAATAATTTTGGTGTAATGTGTGTACGTAAAATCCACCAGTCCTGAGGCTCCTTCATAATCCATGTGGGCATGATGGAATCACACAATAGAGCTCGGACCTACCATTGCCCTCTAAAGCCCTCCTTCGCCAGTTTATCAGGTCCTTCACTGCCTAGTTGGCCCTCTGTTTACCCTGGCAATCGTAAGTTTATTGGACACATACCTCCTCGGTGGCAAATATACAGTTTTGTACCAGTTTGGGCTTAATCTTATAGGAGCTAATTGCCCTGATGGGGGCGTGGTTGTCCGAGAAAATTAATATGTCATCTGTGTACCAATTTAAATCAGCTTTAATGGGAATGACTTCAGATAAAATGACACCAAGCCAGTGCTTGGTGCTATTTTATCTGAATGCATATCACAAAGTGATTTGACTTATTGGTCCTCCTTAAACTTCCATTGCATGGCCCTTTCTTGTCTTTTGATAGGACTTTGGCCTTGTTTGAGACGGTGTATGGCAGTAAGATGTCCCGCCCTTTTAGTACAGGGAATGAAGCATTTTGGTTCGCAATTTTTTCATCCTACATGGATTTACCTGAAGGAGTTATGTTTAAAAAATTCAAATATCCCACTTTGAAGCATAATAATCTACTTCGCAGTCCTCGTGCACTATACGTTCTAAACTTTTGCAAACGAAAGCATTCAACCAACAGATTGGGTATGGTTCTTAAAGGAAGGTTCATTGCACCCTATTAGAACGAACAAACCGCCTGCACCTGAAGAACTTCTCAAACTGATTTTTTGTTAATTCAAAAAAGGGTGAGGCGTTTCATGTGGCAATAGAAAAGTCAGATTTTATTGCAATTCGACTTGTTCTGGATGCTCTGGTGAGGATTGTAATAATAGTGCACCAGTAGTAGAGGAAGGTGAGGATGACGTCGACCACGACGATGATTATATAAATGAAGATATTTAAAAACTTATTTTTATCTGTGTTTGTATACATTTAATTCTTGTCTATGTATGTAAATATGCAGTGTATTTTTGTGTAAATAAGTTTTTGTAAGTAATTCTATTTTATTTTTTCTTTTTATATCTATTAAATTAGTTTATAAAAAGTGCAATGTTCTAAGAGGTGATTTTTAAGGATTGAAAATTTGTAAAATAATGAAATTGGGTATATTTCAGAAAGTAACATTTTTAATTAATAACTCCGTCAAGATATTAATTTTTTTTTGGGGTAAATCTTTTCATTTTAATTAGGCTATAATGGGGATTAAATTAAAGGGGTTGCAAAATTAAATTAGTACATACTTAAAGCTACAGCATTCTAAAATAAATCACTAAGATAAATTATTAATTTTTTTAGGGTAAATATTTTTTTTACTTTAAGCTTTAACAAGGGTTGATTTTTAAGGATCTTAAGGTTTAAAATGTTATTTTATAAGTTTTGATAATTAGGGGTAGTTTTCACCCTTAAAATCAAACAGCGCCCATGGGCATGATATAGAATTTGAAGAAAAGGGTAAGCCTAATTTAAAATTTTTATGCAAATCGATGCAGAAAGGAAAAATTGCAAGGTTTTGCCATTCTTTGAGCTTTTTTTCAGGGACTATTTTTGAATATGTATAATATTGGGGAGATTCCGGCCGTCGCCTAAGGCCCATTTCATTGAATTATATTTTACCAATTCTGTTGCTTATTGCCAGTCCTCTTTTTTCGAACATTTGGGCCTCTTAGTGAGTTGTGGTAACTTTATTAAATTGATGATTATTGAGGAGCCGGAAAGTGTGTCTTAATTAGCAGTTTCAGGCTTTTCTCCACATACCTGTTTTTAGGATTTTCTTTTAGCCCTGTAAATCTCTGCGTAATTTTATACGTATTCCAGTCATGATTTATTTTGGCTTTGGTAAATAGCATTCTCACCTCGGCCCTAAATTCCTCGAGGTGATTGTTTCACCATACTGTCTTTCTTTTTTGTTGTTTTATGGTTTCTGGATAGTTTGCTTTATAAGCTTTCAGTATGGCTTCACCTATTTGCCATACCACCAGACCAAGATCTTTCACTAGGACTATTTTAGCCATCTCTACCCTAAGCGACTCCTTGAGGGTTGCCTCAAACAACAATACTAACATACAATTTGTCCTCCTAGGAATGCGGAATTTGCTTACTGCCAATTACGAAGTTTTTAAGTACGTGGCGATGATTCAAACACGAGGCCTCTTGGAAACATGCCAATTAGTTAATTCACTTAATTTTTTTTGTACTGCGATATTTAAAAAAAATAGTATTCAGTTAGTACCTACTCAAATAACCAAAAAAACCATTGTGAAGTGACTGCTGTTATGGCAGCAAACTTAAAAACTTTAATATGCAATGTCTAAAGTATTTTTTTCATTAATGATAAAAAATAAGTTTATTCGTTTTAATTTAAAATCATATAAGTGCTAACGAAATGATCGTTAGTGACAGAAACGAAAAAAAATTAGTATATGCCTGAAAAATCGAAATTTTCTACATCTTTATTTTTATAATTTTTGTTAAAATTTGGCAATTAAACCTAAAACTACATTCAAAAACAGATTAATTGTATACCCTCTTTAGATATTTTAACTCCTTTCCTCCTTTTTGACATTTTACATAACGATTTTTCAAATTGTGCCCGAAAAGAAGCAACCTGATAAGTGTCAAAATGAATTTTTAGGTTGTTTGATGGGCATAGTTGATTATCGAAAACTTTTTTTAATTAGGTTAACAAAAAATTCCATTTGTTTTAAAAGGTTTTGAACACTCTGTATATTATTTAAAATATAAAAGTATAATTTTTATGTTTTGTCAAGCAAGCCTAGGGTTGCCAGATGATAATTTGATAAAGAAGGGGGGATGAGTCTAAAAGGGATGACTTTTTTTAAAAGGGAGGATATTAACAACTAAACCATAATTTTTTAAATCTAATTTACTTTATTCTAATCATATTTAGCTGAAATGCCAATTTTTGCAAGAAGATCATGATTTTTTTAACAAATAATTATAAAATTTTTTACATGACATGCTTTTGAAGTTGTATTCAACAAGAATCAAATATTTTACTGACTCCATACTCTCTTTGCTCCACTGAACATTAATCAGAAAAAAACACTACACATTTGCATGATGTCCCCTTATACAAAAATAAAATTCGCAGATCTTAAGAACTTCTGAAAAACATTCAATGTTTTTAGCATTTTGGAAGTAGATTGTCCACTCTTCATGCAAATTTAAATCATAATATTTGTCATCAGGCTCACCATCTAATTTTGATTTAAGAAATAAAATTAGGTTACAAAACTGATCATGTAGTTTAACATCGTCAACCTCTACACCTGTGGCGCTCAAGAACTCAATCCATGGAACTATATCGTCATATTTTGGGTTTTCGTTCTCTTTCAGCAACGTAATCCACTATTTTTAAAGATGTATAACAAAATGAGGATATACGCTAGGTAAGGGAGGACGGGAAAACAAAATATGGAAAAGAAGGATATGTCCTTCTTTTGGATACCATCTGGCAACCCTAAGCAAGCTCATAGCTTGCTCTTGTAGTAAAACCACAACGATATTAACGTAATATTTTTCTTTGCAGGTTATAAATGACCTTCAGAATAGACTGCGGAATGCTATACCATTTCATCCTCCTTTAGAAGGAGTTAACCACCATTATGGAATAAACACTCAACTTTTGGAAACAGTTGTCGACTATTGGAAAAATCAATACAACTGGAAACAACGACAGGAATTTTTAAACACACTGCCACATTTCCAAACAAATATACAGGTAGGTCCATCTGCAGTAATAGAATTTATTGATGCTTGAAAGATAAAAGAGCAGAGGCAAAAATTTTAAGCAAAAGTTTTATTTGCAAGTAAATTATATACAGGGTGGTCAAGAAGTTTTAAACAAATCGGTTTTTTAATTATTAAAATAATGAAAAAAAATTCGGGTAATCAGTTGTCGATATTGAATAACCTAAAAAACATTTTGACACTTGTAACTTTACCGCTGTTATGGGGGCAAATTTAAAAAATGCATTACGACTTGTCAAAAAGTGAGGTTTGGAGTTGGCCCAGAACTAAAATCTAAACAGTTTTATCAACTACTTTTTACTATATTTTAACACCTAACCTTACTTTTTGACATTTTACGTTACATTTTTCAAATTTGTTGCGAAAAAAACGGTTATGAGACAACTGCCAAAATGTTCTTTTGGGTTATTTGACATGCACAGTTGATTGCTACAGAACTTTTTAAAAATCCCAAAAAAAATCCTACATGTTTTAAACTTTTTTGACCACCCAAACGTCAAATAAGCTGAGTTTCAACTGTGGAGGACTAGAGAAAGCAGTGGAATCGCAATTAAAGCTGATTATTTTCCTTACCTTCCTACTGAAAACTTCGTTTTTTCAATTCAAATTGCACCATTTTAAACAATCAAATTGCTCTTCCGCGATAAAACATGGTGATCTTATAGTAAAACTAGCTTTCCTTTTAAATAACGCTTAATTCTATTACTTATGTAACACATTAAATACGGTTTAAAACAGTATAGTTTTTGGGTCAAAAAAAAAAAAATTGGAACCACTCAAACCACCCGTACCAGGTTCAGGATCACCAGGTTCGCCAGGATCAGGTTGTTCGGGGTAGCAGTGGTACAAGTGGTTCCAGTTGTTCAGTTGGAGCTGTTATAAAGGTTTACTGAGGTTCAACAGGTCTGTATTCTATAACGTCATAGATCATCGCGCGTGGTGATGACGTAATCCTTTGAATCCTGCTAGGTTATTTATTTGAAGATTTTATTTATTTAATTATTTTTAAACTGACCCTGCTGACCATGATGACGTCAGATGTATTTCTAGAATGACCCTGGTGATGTTAGGTGGCTACTAATGGCTTTACAAAAACTACCCCTATTTAAAATCATCCTCTATTTTGAGTAGGGGTTGAAGATGGTCATAAAATTGCAGCTCGGACCTTAAATTTCTCCCATAAGAAATACATGGGAAAAACTACCCTTTGGGCCAGAACATAGCTTGCTATACTACTCTATTGCGATGTAGGAATGGTGGGTGAATTTTAAAATAATGTGTTTGTTTGTCTTCCATAGGCTTGCCATTCCATATTCCATTTTTGAAGTGTACATATTTTAAGTTCGTGGATTAGGTGGGGGTATAACCAAGGAAACATCCATTATAGAGTTGTCTTTTTTGCTCGTTTTGACAATTCTGTCAATTTCCATATTGCCCTTTATTCCTGCATGTCCTTTGGTCCAGATAAAACTGAATGTTTTATTGGGATGGTTTGAAAGTATACATTTTATTTTTGAGATGTGGGAAATTGACTTTAGAACTACTAAAGTTTTCAATTTTCTTTAAAACAGATTGTGAGTCCGTGCATATAAGAAAACTTTTATTATTTTGTTGCACAGCCCATGTCATTGCGTAATATATTGCAGCAGCTTCGGCCGAAAAAATGGATAAGTTTTGATTAAACATATATCTTTCAAAATATTTTATTTTAGGAATATAGAATGCGCCAGCGACTTTGTCCTGATCTTTGGTACCATCAGTGTAGATAAATAGAGTGTCAGAGGAAAAAGATGATACTGCTTTATTGAAAGTTATATGACATGTACCTTCCGATGGATATGTGGGTATATAAATGGGCGGTTTTATAAAAATGGCTTGGTAACTTATTTCATAAATATTTTGCGCCTTTGGAGAATTTGTCGATAGAAAATTTTTATTTTTGCATTCACCGTAAGCAATAGCCAAAGCGGGTGGATTTTTTATCCCAATATTTTTCTGTCATACTGTATATGTATAAGGCATAAATTTTATTTAATAAAGGACTATTTGCAGAGTGTAGTTTAAGAATATATTTTGCAGCTAAAAATTCCCGTCTGCACCATAAAGGAGGTTCTAATGCCTCCACCATTACCACCCCCAAGCATATTTTTAGTGCTTTAGATTGGATTCTATCTACTTTTTGAAGATGCACTTTGCTAGCAGCACTATAGAAAATACTGCCATAGTCGATAACAGACCTAATAAATGATTTATAAAAAGAATGGAGGTTTGTTGTTTGCTCCCCATGAAAAACTAGTAACTTGCCTTAGGATATTCAGTCCCTTTTCTACTCTGGTAATTAAATAATTTATATGACTATTCCATAAGAGTTTTTTGTCCAAAATTATGCCTAAATATTTATATTCATTATTAACAGGATAAATGGTTTTATTTAAAGATATTTCTGATTTCTCTGGTATTCGTCTTCGGCTAAAAAAAACCACTGAAGATTTAGTGTTAGATATAGTGAAACCATTATTAAAGCACCACTGTTTTAAGCAATATGCAATGTGATTCAAGTTATTAATACATTCCTGTTGTTCTTTTTGTGTGGTGTAGATTACAAAATCGTCAGCGTATTGAATTGTTTGAATATGGTTAGACCAGATATTATGAAAATCTATGGTATATAGATTAAATATTAGGGTACTTAATACTGAACCCTGTGGTATACCCTTTGATGTTATTCTAGGGCCAATATTGGTATTATGATGTTTTACAAATATCTGTCTGTTCAAAAATAGATTTATAATTGTGCGAATAATTTTATCAGGAATTTTTAATGCATTTAATTTATCCCATAATACGTCCAGATTAAATGCACTGGTACACTCATTTCTCGTTAGCCCAAGTTGGATGTCAGTGATTAGATGTGTTCCAGCATCTAAAGTGCCCTGTCCGGGTTTAAGACCATATTGATTGTAGGGTAAAATACTTTATGCATTGTCCAATATTCAAATCGAAACTTTATCATCCTTTCAAAAGTTTTAGTAATACAGGACATTAAAGTAATTGGCCAGTAAGATTCGCAGTCATTTAAGTTTTTATGGCTTTATGAATTAGTATAATTAAATTTGTTTTTAATGAATGAAGAATATGTGAGGTATTCCACATTTCATTATAAATACTAATAAAAAGGTCTTGGCCTCGTAACCCATATTTTGCAACATTGGATAGCATATATTATCAAGTCCTGGGGCAGTATTTTCGGGTCTTTTAATTGCTTTTTCTAGCTCGCTCAGGTAAATTTATTTGTTAAAAAATTATTTTTATAATTATTAAATTTATGATTATAATTATTTTCAGTAGAGGGTGGTTATAAATTGTTCAGAACTTTTTGAGCTATGTCTACAGATATGTTTTCATTATTGCTTTTCCCATTTCTTTTAAGATTTTTAATTTGTTTCCAGATTACGCTTACGGGTGTATTTTTATTTAATTTATTACCATAATTTTGCCAGTAAGCTCTGGCTTTTTCTTTAAAAAGCCTTTTTGTTTTTGCTATTGCTTTTTTAGCATTGCAAAAGTTTGTCATATTTGAAAGATTTTTGTAGACTTTTAAGGCGTTTTTTCTTGCTTCAAGCGATCGTTGACATTCTTCATCCCACCAAGATGCATTCTTATGTTTTTTTTTGCTAAATATGGTTGGTTTTGTTTCATTGATTGATTGGCAGCTATGTTAAGGCAATTAACGAAAAAGTCAAGTTTTTCATCAACATTCTGGAAAGCTGGCGAACTAAATATTTGATTCTCCAATGACTGTCGAAAAATATTCCAGTCCGCTGTGCTTAACTTCCATTTGCGGGAAGGATATATCATTTTATCCGTGTTAGAATTATAAGCTAGATTCAAAATAATTGGAAAATGATCTGATCCCAATGTATCGGGATGTGTATGCCAGTTTATCAGCGGGGCTAAGTTAGTGGATGATAGAGTAATATCCAGGCGGGATCCTTCATCATTGGGTCCTGATAGTCTTGTTGGCTGGCCTGTATTTAGAATTATTAAATTACAATTGTTAGTGGCTTCGACCAAATCATTACCCTCTTTTGTGTTAGATACCGAACCCCAAGCTCCATGGTCAGCATTAAAATCGCCAGTGATTATAACATCAGTATACATTGAAAAAATGGTTTCCCATTCTTTTGTTGTCATTTTTAGTGTAGATGGTCTATAAATAGAGAAAAAATTAATCCACTTATTATGGATCAATACCTTAACGCCGCATACTTCGGGCTTATTAACAATATTTAGATCAATTTCTTCGTAATCATAGGAAGATGCTATTAGGATAGCAACCCCACCTCCATTGCGATCTTTTCGATCATGTCTAACTATGTTGTAATTTTGAAAGTTTATATTGATATTAGGTTTTAACCATGTCTCTGAAATAAGACATATGTCAATTTTTTCATCATATAAAAATTTTTGAAAGCTGTGCTTATTAGAAATTAAGGACCTTGCATTCCATTGTATTATTTTTATAGGAAACTTATTGCTATTTTTTTGTGCCATTTTTATGTATTATTTAAGGTATTTATTAAATTTGATAGGTTAGTTTTAATTTCATTTTCCATTTCTGTCATATTTACTATAGAGTTTGAGTTTATTATTGTGCTAACTAAATTTTTTGTGTACATTGAAAATCTTTCTATTATTTTTTCTTTAAAGGTTAAAAATTCTTCCCTATAAGGGTTAGGTAGTATTGAGGAGGAAATACTAGAGATCGAGTCTCTTCTTTCCCGTTCTGGTTCATCCATATCATTAGACTTCCGTTTTTTTGGATATTTCATTTGAATTATAATAGGCAGATTGATTGTAATTTTTAAAAGTTTGTGATCTGGGTTTTGCAATATAATTTTTTTGGGAGGGGTTTAGGCAAAGGTGGGTACTCTTTTTATATTGTTTAAGGGTTGGTACCTATTTTGAGTAAGAATATTTAAAAATGTTGGGTTGTTAGAATTTTGTTTTGCTTCATTAAAAGTTAAAGATTGTGATGCCATAATTTCTTTAATTTTTTTTTTGTTCTAAAAATTCCGTACAATTTTTGGAATTAGAGTTGTGAGCATTTGAGTTGCAGTGTGTGCATTTTGTATCACATGTTGTTGTGGTTTCTGTGTGTGTTAGACCGCAGTTTTTGCAGCGTTTTTTGCCTTTGCAATTTTGGGTAGTATGTCCAAATCTTAAGCAGTTTTCGCACTGTATAACCGGGTAAATATAAGGCTCGATTTCGAATTCGACGCTATTTATGTGTACGACAGATGGTAGTCTATTACCCGTATAATGTACATCGATCATTTGTCTGTGTACGTATTTGATATTTCCCTGATCATCTGTAATTTTTCGCAATCTGCGTTGTACTTTAGTTATGGTGGGTATTTCTAATTTTATTTCCTCTAAAATATATTCGTCGCTAAAATAGGTATCAATGCCTTTGATTATACCGCGTTTTTCCGTAAAAAATCTTGGGATATAAGCGACTAGATTGTTTTCGTCTAGGCTTTTTTCCGTGATTAGAGCATTAGCCGCATTAAAATTAGTAAAAGTAGCTTTTACTTTATTACGACCAACTGACACAATATTTATAAGTGATTTTCGAATAAAAGGATTTTGTTTTAAATAATGACCTGATCTTATGGCGTGTAATTTACCTAAATTTTTATCCTTAGATTCTATAAAAACACAGTACGGAGCTCTGTCTGAGTGACGATAACGGTTATCTGTGTCGTATTTTTCAGGTCTTGTATTTTTTAGTTGGGGATCAGGTTTATTGAATTTATTTGTATTGTTTTCATACATGTTTTTTATCAAAGTAGTAAGGGTATTATTGGGAGGTAATTTATTAATATCGATATCAAGAGGTAAATCAATTCTATTTTCCGTATTGTTGCTCTGTTTTGAAACAGACTCACCGGATGAGACGTTTTTATCCTGGTTTCAATTTTTAAGATTCGTTGCTGGCAGTTGAGATTGATTATCGGGGGGGTCCCCCCCTTACCATAAACTCCACTCTCCATATTGTATTGTATTGTATTGTAATAAACGGGGTCGGGTCAGTTCTCTGCATTCACAGAGAATGTGTTCCGCAGTTTCGTTTGCCTCGTGACAAAACCGACATTGTTCATCCTCAGTCTTTCCCATTTTTTGAGGTGATACCTCCAAGGGCCATGTCCTGTTAGGAAGTCGGTAACCAGTTTAAGTTCATTTTTTGAAGTTCCAGTAGCTTCTTTGTGTACTTAGGTGAATGTGAAATAAATCTTTTCGCCTGCCTTTGTCCTGGGATGTTGTTCCAGTAAGTCTCTTTTGACTTTTTCCCATGTCCTGAGTTCCTCGTAGAGGTGGCCTCTAGTGGTGCCACAGAAAGGCTCAGGTCCATAGAATGGTCTCTGTGCTCCTTCCTTGGCGAGTTGATCGGCAATTTCATTCCCTCCACTCCTTCATGTCCTGGTACCCACTCCAGAGTAACTCTGTTGTGTTTGGCCAGTTGGTTTAGTGATTGTCGGCATTCCCAGGCCAGCTTTGAGTTAAAAGAGCATGAAGTCAATGCCTTCAAAGCAGCCTGGCTGTCCATAAAATATATATGGTTGCGCCTCGAAGGCCTTTTTTGGCACATTCAGAAGCGCAAATATCAATTGCATGGATTTCAGCTTGGAAGATGGAGGAGCCTTGCCGAGAGACTTTGATAGTCTGCATCCAGGTCCAAAGACACAGCTCCAACCCCTTGTTCCATCTTAGATCCATCAGTGTACCAGACAAGTGAGCCTTTTTCATGCTTTGGTTCATTCACACTCATAGTTTGGCGGTCTTGAATAACCACTTCAAAAGAGCGCTGGAAGTCCGCACTATAGGGATTATGTCCGTGGGTTTGGTCAGAGCTTCAATCTTGATTTTTCCAAAATTTTAAGGTGACCAGTCAGGTCTCCTGACTTTATACTTTGTGTCTGGATTACTCTGGAGGCACTCAGTATCGCCTCCCTCTTTATGTGTAGGTGCGGGGGAAGGAGGTTCAACATTGTCTCCAGAGCTGCCGTTGGGCAAGATTTCATTGCTCCAGTAACTCCCAGACAGGCAAGTCTCTGCAGTTTCAGAAACTTTCCTTGTGTAGTTTTTCCTCTGTTTTTGGCCACCAGACCAGTGAGGCATAAGTAACTATAGGTATTACAACTGTAATGTATGACCAGTAGATCATTTTGGGTTTTAGACCCCATGTTTTACCACATAGTCTGCGGCATGCCCATAGTGCCGTTGATGCTTTTGCGATAGTCCTTTTTATTTGCGAGTTCCAATTGAGTTTCTGGTCAAGGACAATTCCCAGATATTTTACTTCTTTAGAAAGTTTGATCGTCATGCCGTTTAACATAGGAGCTATAAACCTTGTTTTCCTCCTTTTTGTAAACGGTATTATAATTGTTCTATTTGGATTGGCATTTAGCCCTTCCGTTGAGCACCAGTTCTCAAACAAGTTTAGGGCCGCTTGCATGCGAGCAGATAATATGCCATCATGCCTGCCCCTGATGGTGATTACGAGGTCGTCTGCATAGCCTTGTACATCGAAGCCTCTTGCTGACAGCTCCGCCAGAAGCCGATCAACCACTAGGGACCAGAGCAGGGGCGATAGTACTCCACCCTGTGGACACCCCTTTACCGCTCTGACCATTGCATATTAATACACTTTCAAAATTATTCTTAGGTGTATTGCACTGATAAAATTGTTTTTGTACGAAGGCACGCAAACGATAAACGATAAGGATTCGCAAAAAAAATACGCTCCGGTATATCGACTAGTCCGCTGAACGGACTAAACGGAACTGAAAAGAAATAGTAAAATGGTAAATTATGGTTGCAAGAAGGAAAAACGTAAAAATTAATACTTAGGGGTTTCGCCCGATTCGATGATAATATCTGAAATGTTGCCAAGTGTATACTTTTTGGAATCAAATAAACTTCATTTCTTCAAATACAAGGCCCAGTTTAGTTTTATTACAATTTAGTTAACGCATTACTATTACTAAATCCTCCAAATGTCAGAACTTTCTGGCAACTTTGCATTTTTTCTTAAAAAAAAAACAAAATTGCCTTGTGTTTCTCAAACGGCACAAAGGAAAACTGTAAAATTACAACATACTGGTTTTACAATAAGCTCGATTTGATTTTATTTAATGCATTGTTGCTATGAGTATACTTTTAAAGAAAAAGTAAAGAACTTCAAAACGTAGTTAATTTTCCTGTAATGAATTCATTGCACCGCCATTACTTAATCCTCTAAATGTCACACCTTCATTCTATTTAATTTTTAAAATATGGCAACTTTGCATTTTTATTTAAAAATCCAAAAACCGCCTTGCATTTCACAAACAATTTAAAAAAAAGCAAAAATTACTAGATAGTGGTTTTTGAATACTTTCGATTTAATGATAATATCTGCAATATTGCAAAATGTACACTTTTTAATACCGATGTATCAAAAGGTTTAAATGTTTTTGACCAGTTAAGTTCCCCACAAAAAAATAAAAAGTTGCCATATTTAAAAAACTAAATACAGGGTGTCCCATAACTAATGGACAATAAAGCAACTGAGGATACTAGACATCAAAATGGACCGATTGGGTTTTATAAGTTTTTCTGAAATATTACTCATTAAAAAGATACAAGTGTTCAAAGTGAATATTTCTTTCTAAAATTAGAGCACAATTTAAAAACGGTTGAACATATAATGAAATTATTTGATTGTTGGCATTTATTTAAGAATTTATGGCCAACTTTGGAACTTATTAATTTCTATTGGCCTGGAACATAGCACGCAATGAAACATTTAAGTTCAAATATCTCGAAAACGGCTAGAGATATCGAGATCGACAAAGTATACCCTTTAAGTTAAGAAAAAGTGTATCTTTAAGAAAACTTTATCGAAACGTACCTAATATCTACTACAGGTAAGAAAAAAAAGATAGTTTTATTAAACTCAGTTTGTGCAATTAGCGCCGTCCAGAGAAAATCTTAAAATATTTAAAGATTTATTTTTCTCAAGCTGAAAAACATAAATATGCCAATTTTCAATGTAATACGTTCAACCGTTTTCAAATTGTGCTCTATTTTTAAAAATAAATATACCCGTTGAACACCCTGTACCTTTTTAATGAGTAATATTTCAGAAAAACTTATAGAACCTAACCGGTCTATTTTAATGTCTAGTTGCTCTATTGTCCATTAGTTATGGGACACTCTGTATAATAAAGTTCTAATATTTGAAGATTGTAGTAATACATAACGCTGAATTCATGGCAATAAAAATATTCTGGGCTCTGTATTTCAAGAGTGGCAGTTGCCTACTTTATCTTAAGAAGTGTACATTTGCCAACATTGTGGATAGTTCAATTAAATCGAGCTTATCCTAAACAGGGTTAGCAACCGCACTATAATATAGTAGACATACTATAATTATACTTTTTTTACTATGTACTATCATGTCTTTACAATAATCCTTAAATTCACAATAATTTTTAAGACCAAAAAAAAATTTTTTTCGTAATCAAATTTAAAATGTTAATCATTTGGCGCCAAAATGATGACTATTGATAGAGTAGAGTACATTAAAATATAGCGCTTCTACAACACATCAATTACTTTAATTGATGCGTGTAAACATCTGCAAAGATTTATGAAAAAATTATAAACATTTCACCATTATCTAATGAGATAAAATTGAATTTAACGAATATTTTTTCTAATCTACTATAATTTTTTTAAGTTTACTATAATTTTTGCGGCCCGGGCCCAAAGCCCCCTTCTCCGGGGTTTGCTAACCCTAAACCTAAAACCATTATGCAGTAATTTTTTCAGTTTTCCTTTGGGTCGTTCGCGAAATACGAGGCGATTCTAGTATTTTTAAATAAATATACAAAGTTCTCATATTTCAAAAAAAAAACATGGAATAAAGGTTTTAGTAACAGCGCAGCGGGGCGTTTAATTTATTGCAATAAAAATAAATTTTATAATAAAAAAAAACAATATTGCCTACTTTATCTTAAAATGTATATATGTCGCAACCACTTGGGGTAGTTGTCCATTTCGTGAACTGAATGTCCAGTTCGTGAAGTGGAACCAGATAGTGTAATAATGTTTTATTTTACAATCTGGACAATTTTTATGTCCAGTTCATGAAATGGATATGTAATTTTTTCACTTAGAAAAGCGAGACTATATTACACTCAGACGAAAGAAATAACTACTATTCAAAAATCTATGATATTACACCATCTGAACACAAAAATCATCCAGTTCCTGTACTATATATTTGGCATTTGTCCACTTAGTGAAACAATCAGTCGTCGCGACTCGTCGGTGTTTTGTAGGGCATGAACGTTATATTGAACTACTAAAGCAAAAATGTTTAATATTAAAGATATTTTTTAAATACTTCTTGATCAACATTACAAGGAAAAACTAACCACAACTAACCAAAAATGTCGAGTCATTTCATTGTATTACAGTAAATAGATAAATGCCAAATATACAGTACAGGAAGTGGATGATTTTTGTGTCCAGATGCTATAATGCCGTCTCGTTTCACCAAGTGGAAAAATGGTATATCTTTTTCATGAACTGAACAAAAATATTTTCCAGATGGTGATATAAAATATTATTACAGGAACTGGACATTTAGTTCATGAAATGGACAATTACGCCATGTGAGTGCGATATAAACAACATTGCTGATATTATCATCAAATCGGGCATATCCTAAAACCACTACGTAGTAATTTTTATATTTTTCCTTTCTGCCGTTTGCGAAATATAAGACCGTTCCGAGACTTCTGAAACACACTGTAAAATAAATATCTGATATGATAGCAAAGTTTCAATATGTATAAATAAATTATACTTTAAAAGCAATAAAATTAACCACAGATTATTGTTCAGCGATTCTATTTACAATACAGTTATATAAATATAAAATATGTATATTTTTAATTTTTATCTAAGGGACTAAATATACATTTTATTCATGCAAAACCGAAAAATGTACCCCAAGGAGTTGAAGTTTTACCTTTAATTGTTTTACATGGATGGCCCGGATCGGTTAGGGAATTTTATGAAATGATACCAATCTTGACTACACCGCAAAAAGGTAAGTAAAAAGAGAGACATTCTCCAAAATAATAATAAGTACTGGAATTTTTTTTATATATCCCTATAGCTACAGGGTAGGGTGCTGGTCTTAGGTAAGAACTGTATAACTTACCTTTCTAGCCTGATCTAACAATTTAATAAAATTGGCTGCAACTTTTGACTTTTTTAAATTTCCCCGAAGTACTTAGGGGTATAAATTATTGAATTAATGAAAGTAAAACTTCGAATTTAATGAAAAAAAAAATAAAAAAAAAAATATAAAACAAGTTTTTAAAAAGGGTTTTATAAAATAATGTGGGAAAATTTAATTTTTAAAAACAAAAATTGTGTGCACAAAAGGGGGGAAATATAGTAAAAATGAGGATATGACTTTCAAATTTGATGATGGATATCTCAAAAAAAAGGTTTCCCACTAAATATTTTTTTTAGATTCGTGATCAGGCCCCCCCATACAAAAAATTGGTCAAAATCGACGTAGCCGCAACCCTTTTGGACAATTACCAAAAAAACCTAAAAAGTTTAAAAATTTTAAAAATATTTGTAATAGAATATTTAAAAAAAATTTAAATACAAAAAATGTTGTAGATTTTCACAACTTTCTTTAATGTAGGACGTTATGTCACAAATGATAGATTAATCAGATGTGACAGATACATTTATTGTTTTCAGTTACAAAAATAATGCTGAGTTTATTATAAAGGCAAGCAAGTATTATTTAAATGAACTGCTAAGGCTACACAGTTATCTTCATTCAGTAATTTTAAAGCATTTTTTTTTAATTTTACGTAGGTACATTAGGTGTAGACGGAGATGTATTTAGTATTTTAATAAGGGAAACTTAAAAAAAAAACGTAAAAAAAATAATAAAATTTTTATTTTAATTATTATTTAAATTTTTAACTCATTTTTAAATTTATAAATTAAAGAACCTGGTTGAAAATGATCTCTTATGTCAGGTCTGAAGACGGACTCGTGAGCCATTTTATAACTAAGAAATTAAAAAAAAACATTTTTCCAACAGTTACTGACATTATCTCTCTTATAAGTTATAGTCCAGTAACTGAAAACCTGAAAGTACCCAAAGCTGTAAATCTGTACAGATTTCATTTGTGGCGCAGTTCTTAGATCTTCGCGGATGCTTTCGAGCGAGCAAAAGTTTATCACGATTCCGACGTGGGAACCCGCTGAAAATGGCCCCCAAATTCTCAAAACGAGTTTCCCGCGAATATCTGCCAAAATGTGCGAATTAGAGGATTTTTGTTTAGACAAAAAATAAAGATCACCTCAAAATCTACAAAAATGGTTCCCACCGTTTTTTTCGCAACACTAATATTTTTCGCAAAAACGGCCGTCGAAAAATCCCTAACATCCCACACTGGATAGATGCGGTAGTAGGCTAAAAAATGCAGATGGGCAAAACTATTTTTTATCAAATCGCAAGGATGATGGTAAAGAAATTTTCTGGGATCATTAAACAATTGCTAAAGTCTCATTTTAAAAAAGAAATGTTAATAACAAACCATTTTTTCAAAAAATATCAATGAATTAACCCTCAAAATATTGTGAAACAATAACTTTACCGCTTTTTTAAATATTCTAGAAATCAGAATGGACACAAATTCATATGCAATGATACGTACGGGTTTTCCCATTCCGATGAACTTATCATTGCCCGAGTAATGGAACAATTCGTCCTCCCGCTTATAAGTGAATCCATTAAGATAGCGGCATTCTAGCGGTAGAAGCGGCAGCTGAAATGAGAGGACTTTTGGGTCCCGTTATCTCGAAACTATCGATTTTTCGAAAAAAACTATAAAGGCCATTTTTGTAGGCTACAAGGCGATCTTCATTTTTTGTCTAAACAAAAATTCTCCAATTCGCAGATTTTGGCAGATATTAGCGGGAAACCCATTTTTCGGACCTTGAAGGGCCATTTTCAGTCCATTCCCACCTGTTAATGTTAATAAACTTTTTTTTGCTCGAGAGCATCCCCGAAGACCTAAGAATTGCGCCACAAGGGAAAACTGTACAGATTTATTTACAGCTTTGTCCCTTCATTTACTGGACTGTTATGAAAAATCATGTTTATGGTTTAGGTCTTGAATAAAAATATGTAAGTTATAATAAAAAAGTTTAAAGTAGATAAAAAATAATGTTGATTGGCACAATTCTTTTGTATAAAAAGATTTTGCTCTTAAAAAGAAAATGTAGGTATGCGCTAAATTAAAAATACAATTTTGAATATTATTGTGTTTTTTAATTTTTTTTTTTTGAGAATTACTCTAATTTAGAAACACTATAAATTAATTTTTATTTTTGAGCCTTAAAAACGGGTTCTCGTAGCTGATAACAATATTTAGCCTGTGTTTCTAATTTTATGTATTTTTTTTAGGATTTAACTTTGTTTTTGAAGTTATAGCACCTTCACTTCCTGGTTATGGATTTTCTGATGCGGCAGCTAGGCCAGGAATGGGCCCTGCCCAAATAGCTCAGATATTTAATAAACTCATGGTTAGGTTAAAATTTGAGAAATATTACGTCCAAGGAGGTAAATAATTATTGTATTATAACTAAAAATTAAGAAAAGTTGATTTCTTGAGCTCCTTCTCTAATGCTAGATAAAAGTCAGAAAAAATAGTATTAGTGATCTTCAAAAGTGAGATTAAATTGAAAACTAAGTTAAGTGACGAGTATTTCATAGCAGAATTATGTATTTATACATACAGATATTCGTTTATAATTTTCCGTATATTAAAAATGGAAGAAAAACACAAAAAATTGCATATTACAATGTCATATACAAAACCACCCCATTCCGTGGTCCTTGCTGTTTTAAAGCCTCCTTTTATCTGATAAGCAAACTGATGCAATGCTACAGTTTCTGTTTAACCTCCGACCAGTGAAGTATACGCGATAAAAAAACTACATTGTTTTTTCCGGGAAGGCGGTTAAAGGAGCCGTATGTACCATATTTTCCCTCGGGAATCAAGAAGAGACTCACGCCAAACGATGGAGTCCTTCTTCTGGGACTAAGCGCTGTGAACGAATATTTCTATAAGTGTCCCTTTCGGTGGGGCCTACGCACGAGGGATTTTCCTAATGGCGGAAGATGGTTGCGCGCTCAGCAGGAAGTGACAGTACTCACAGAAAGTGCTTATACGTAATACCAGTAGCAGTTCTTGGTCGGACCGTTATTGTTGGTGCCTTTCATGACCATTGGACATTGTAAAAGTTTTAATTTTGTGAAAGTTTAAGGAATTTCTGGGGGCTTCGAGCCCGACATCAGTTTTTTTACATACAAAGCCTCGGAAAGCTGTGCCTGGGTGGGAAAAGCTGGCTGGTAGGTGGTAGAGGGGCTTTCCTCGCCTGAGGCGGTACCACCCCTTGCCCTTTAAAGGACTCGTGAAGTCCGTACGTTTCGAGTTCTGGGCGGTGAGTCAGTTTTCCTTCTTCCTCCTCCTTCTTTCTCTTTTAGTTTTCCTTCTTCCTCTTCTTTCTTTTTCTTTTCCTTTCTCTTTTTTCCACTCTACTAAAATTTGGAAATAATGATGATGGCACATCCGAACGTAAAGTTATCCGGAGGTAAAATACCCCTCCATTCGGTTCTCCGGGCGAGGGGTACATTTGAGGGCCACCATCGAAAAGTCTGATATCGTTTACAAATATATGTGGGCTTAACTCTAACGTGAACTCTGTTCACCATTATCTTCAATCCTCCAAACCCCACATACTATTTCTTACCGAAACCCAAATAAGTCCCAAAACAGCAACCAACCACCTCCTTTTCCCAGGTTATGAACTCATTTCATCTTTTCGACCCCATGGCGGAGTTTGTGCTTACGTTCGCAACGACCTGGCTTGTGTTAGGGTTTCTAACCTCGAATCGGGTAGGCCTGATATTCTTTGGCTTAAACTTACTTTCAGATCTTCTACTAAATTCATCTGCTGTATATACCGGTCCCCGTCTGACAATTCCTACAACGAGTTCTTTGATTTCCTTTCAATAAAGATCGACAATATTATTTCCCAGTTTCCATTGGCCGAAGTAATCGTCCTCGGGGATTTTAATGTTCATAATAAGGATTGGCTAGGCTCCACAAAAACTGATACACAAGGCAGAGCAGCAGAAAATTTCGCAATCAGCAACTCGCTCACCAATCTAATTATGGAACCTACCTACTTTCCTAGGGTTCCCACCCATAATTCTAACCCCTAGATCTCTTTTTACTTCACCCCGAACTCTATCAAGCATCAGTAACTGCTCCCTTGGTCGCTCTGACCATGGTTTGGTCACCGTATCATACTCCACTCATTTTGAGGCAACTGAAAGCATGCCGCCACGAACCATCTGGCACTACAATTCGGCCGACTGGGATGGTCTAAGAGATTTCTTTGCCAGCTACCCTTGGAATCCTACCTGCTTTTCTACTCACGATCCTTCAGAAATATGTAAACAAATTACCGAAACAATTCAACTAGGCATTGAGACCTATATTCCCCACACTAAAAAGAACCCCATAACTTCAAATCACAAACCGTGGTTTTCTAAATCCTGTGACAAAGCCAGACTTTTAAAACTTCAAGCCCACAAAAGTTTCTTCAAAACCCCAGTCCCGAAAATCGACAGGCTAGCATCGAAGCAAGAAATCAGTATAATCAGACCATCTCAGATGCAAAAGACCGTTTTAACAATCGAATAAAAGATAAAGTTCTCTCTTGCTCAAATGGCAGTAAAGCTTTTTGGTCCTTTGCCAAAAATATTAGTCAGAACTTTTGCACAAATTCTTTTCCACCCTAATCTCTGAAGATGGAATTGTCTCTACCTCCAAAGGAAAAGCCGAACTATTTGCCAAACAATTTGCTGCCAATTCTACGCTTGATCCTCCTATTAATCTTCCTCTTCCAACAGTTGTCCCTGTTTCTCATAAAATGTCCGATATAATTTTTAAAGTCAAACAGATCAAGCGTATTCTTTCTTCTCTTAATACTAAAAAATCGTCTGGGCTGGATGGCATACCAGCAATCGTCTTAAAAAATGTGCTCCCGAGCTTGCACCCATCTTAACTCGCCTCTTTCGAATCTCTTACGACACGGGCATTTTCCCGGAGAGTTGGAAAGCTGCACGTGTGCAACCTGTCCCCAAAAAGGATCCAAAAGTCTCCCTTCTAACTATAGACCTATATCTCTTCTTTCAGTTGTTTGCAAGGTAATGGAAAAATTCATTAATTCCCAAATCTTAAAGTATCTGGAAAAACATAAGATCTTACATGATAGACAATATGGATTCCGTCACAGTAGATCCACAGCTGATCTTCTTTCCTTTGTCTCACACAACTGGAACAAGTCCCTTGAGTTTCTTGGTGAATCCCAGATCGTTGCTCTTGACATATCCAAAGCTTTCGATCAGGTCTGGCATGATGGGCTTCTTAACAAACTTCCTTCTTACGGTCTTCCACCTAAGCTTTGCTCTTGGCTTTCCAGTTTCCTTTCTAATCGACGTATATCAGTTAGTGTAGATGGTCATTCCTCCAGCTTCTACCAAATAAATGCTGGGGTGCCCCAGGGCTCAGTGCTGGCACCCACGCTGTTTCTTCTACACATTAACGATCTTCTCTCTTCCACAATCAATCCCATTCATAGTTTTGCTGACGATAGTACCCTCCACTCTAGTATTCAATTTCTTAAGCCACCGTGTAATTCTGATTTTGAAAACAAGCGAGGTCAATGCAGATATCTCTTTCACAAGACCTCAAACTTATCTTGGATTGGGGCGCCAAAAATCGTGTTCAGTTTAATGCCTCAAAAACACAGTCATGTTCGCTGTCGCGAAAAAGTCTGCGAATGCTCATCCCTTACATATGAGCGGCCAAGTTCTGCAGAACAAAGAGTCGTTTAATCTAGTCGGCGTTACTTTTGAGAATAACCTCAACTGGCACAAACACATTTCATCCATAGCTTCGGCAGCTTCAAAAAGATTGGATTCCTCTTTCGAGCCAGAAAATATTTCCTTCTTCCAATCTGTACACTCTGTATGTATCCCAAATCAGACCCTCTTTGGAATATTGTTCTCATGTCTGGGGAATGGCGTCCCCTACAACACTTAGCCTTCTGGACTCCATTCAAAAAGAGCTGTTCGTCTTATTAATGATCCAACGCTCACAGAAAGGCTTCCTCTTCTTGCCCATCGTCGAGCTGTAGGGGATCTATCGCTCTTCTATAGGTATTTTCACGGCTTCTGCTCAGAGGAATTGGCCAGTATTATTCCTTCTCTGGCAGCTCCCAACAGAGCAACACGTAGTGCAACTTTTATGCATCCTTTTACAGTTCAGTTAGAGAGGCCCCGAACTTCCCACTTTCTTCGTTCCTTTATTCCTAGAGTGTCAAGACTATGGAACCTGCTGCCCGCAGAAGTTTTTCCTTCTCCTCCCAATCTCCAAAAATTTAAGTCCCGTGTGAACAAAGCTCCTTTTACCACACTGAAGAGACCCACGGTACGTTAGTACTTAGGCATCAGCCTCCGTGGATTGTCCCAAGATAAAAAAAAAACCTAATAATTTGAAGAAGAAGATGCAATACTAGGTGCAGTTATTTGATTTTTTTGTGTAATTCGATTTCAGACGTTTATTGGGGGATTTAGTTATATAATAATATAATAGTCATGTTAACCTTACCATGTTAGATTTCGACATTGTTAATGAAACAGGAAAGATTTACTTAGTGTGTAAAGTTCATACATGTTATCGGGAGCTGCCCTAAAAGATTAAAAAATTCATATAATATGATATATTAATTCAAGTAAAGGATATTCTATAACCTCAATTAATTTTCAGGTGACTGGGCTCAGTAGTAGCTCACGCTCTTGCTAAGTTCTTTACCCAAATAATGTTATAGCAGTACAGAAATTGGTGTTCACTAATTAACGCTCCATTTCATCCAAAAGTGCTTCTAGGAACATATTTGCCCTCGCTATTCTTTAGTGAAAAGGAAATAGAGCGAAATTATCCATTGAGTGAAAAGATAAGTACTTTGATTTTAGAAACGGGATACTTTCATATACAAGCTACCAAGCCGGATACTGTAGGTAAGTAAACAAACGTAGCGATGATAAAAGAACCAATGATAGTTCTAATTAAAAGCCGCGTTAAAAAAATTAACATTATCGGGAACACCACAGAAAAATTAACGTTGTTAAACTTTTTGCGTATCGAATCCGGTTTTTTTAAAGTAAAAATTTAAATGAAATTTTTTGAAGGACCAAAAATTAAAAACAAACACACATTAGGAAAACCCAATGACAAATTTTAACAATTTTTTTTACAAAAACTCACTATGTCAACAAAATTTTGTTAAAAGTCAATAAAAAAAACGTAGTGGGAAAATAAGATTGCCAAACTTAACCAAAACTGGAACAAAAAATTATTTGGACATGGTCTCGATATGATGTACTGTGAGCTATTAGCTCTCTGTAGGTAATTTTTATGACTTTAATTTGTAACCGGTTGAAATGTGTTAAAAGTTGTAGAGTGTGATTACCTGAATATAAATATATAGTTTTTGACTCAAAAAGTGAGCAGGGATTGGGGGGGGAGGGTTAAAAATGGTAAAAACGTGTTTTTTGCTTCTGCAAGCGCTTTTTTAAATTTTTAAGGCGTATGTTCAAAATATTTTTTTTGATAATAAAAAAACTTATAATTTAAGCCCAGCTTAAATTGATTTGGTCAATTTGTTTATAAAAAAAATAAAAATACCATTGAAAATAGCTATTTTTTTAAATGTTAATAATAATTAAAAACATATTTCTTATCCATTTCTATTATTGCAAAAAATCGTTTTTTTTTTAAATTCTGAATTTAATGAGAGGTTCTAAAGCATGATTGGGTAATTTATTGCTAAGATAATTGAGTTTTACTGATTTTAGAGCCCTATGCTATTGGGCTATATCTAGACTATATTTTACTAATTTGGATCAACGTAATAAAAAAAAAATTATATTCAGTCCTTTGTTTTGAGCTTTAAAAAAATACTTTTTGTTAATAAACAATTGTAGCCGGGGCGCCCCCTGCATAATTTAGGGCTTTTTAACTCAGAAATATGAAAAGCCTACTTTTTAAAAAAATTTTTTTTGAAAAAAAAGTCTCCCAACAGTGGGGGAAACCAGTTGGCATTTTTTTTAAAATTATATCTTAATTGTTATAATAATTAAGAATTAATTTGGACGCCGGCATTCGATAATATAATACTTGAACTTGATATAACGCATAATAAAAAGTTGTAACATTTGTTTTTTGTTGCTAAGGTGTTTTTTTAAATGACTTTCGACGGCACGAGAGGTGGGAAACTGAATTCGACAGTTCAAATCAGCGGAGCGCGAAGAAAATAGCCATTTCTGCGATTTTTATCGGATCGCTTTTTAATCTGGTGAGGCGAAAAAAATTATGAATGAATACTGGTGCATTTACTTTTAAAAGTTATTAACTTTTTTTTAATTTAAATCCATACGTCGCAGCTCATTTTCAGTCGTAATATTGAAGGCACTTTTAAAAAAGAAAAGTCAAATCAGAGAATACTAATATATTAGCTTCTTACGAGATTGGTGTTGGAAAAAAAAAATAGTATTGACAAAAAATCAGTTAATATATCTAAAACTAACGCGGAAGTTCAGCTTTTTTATTTTTTATTAAAATGTCCAAAAAAAGTTTTTAAAAAAAAAAAAATATAAATAAAATAAGGTTTAATGAATTATTGTTTAATTCGTAATTAACCTGATCCTTTAATCTGTATATATTGTACAAACTACATCTCTATGTTGTGTCGGTAGGGAACCAAGGAATAAGAAGTTCAGAAGAAACCCACATTTAAATTGGGTTAAAAGAATAACAATTATAATATCTTTAAGTGATAAAAAATGATTATAGTATAGCTAGTCTCAAAAAAAAAAAACCATATCTAATATTTTAATATTTTTTAAAGCAGAAACCAAGGTTTTTATTAATTGATAGACCATTTGATTACAAAAATTTGTGATAATTTATCACACATCAATAAAATATTATACTCTCACTACAGTTAATAGAGTAAGACGGTTTTATCCTGTTTTTTTTGTAAATATTTCTTTTCAATTTAACTTTAAAAGGTTACGTTTAGCAGTTGCTGTTGAAAGGGGCAAAATTAAGAATTTGAAACAATATGTTAATATTAAAAATTCGGGGTTGCACGCTTTTAAACCAGATATGAAAGATTTTATAACATTTTTCCATATTTCCTGTTTTCGTTTCTCTTATTCTCCTTTTAAATTTTTTTTTACGTGAGTCTTTTAGGTTAGTCTTGTAAATACTGCTTCTGGTTTAATTAAAAAATGACGCATACTTTATTTAATTTTGGAAAATTTTTGCATCAAGTAAAAAGTCTCTTTTGATTTAAACATTATTTTCAAAGCCATAATTATGCTGCCTAGAATGGAATATATTTGGATCGTAGAAATGATCTTCTGGTATTTTGAAGAATACGTTTGCACAAAAGCTTTAAATGCTGGCAGTTCTGGCACAAATAAAAATATTTTATGTACTAAAAACTTTAGCAATGTCTATTGTTCTATTAAAAATATTATCAAACTTAACAAGACAAATTTCTCTAAGTGTTCCCAAATGTTTTTGACAAAGGATTTTATTTTTGTCAGGAGTTCTTAAGAGATAGTCCTGTTGGTCTAGCTGCCACTTTTTAAAAAATTTCACCTGGTACCACCAGCTTTTAAAGTATCTTGGCCCGTGGTCTAACCAAAAATTTACCATGGATCAGTTGCTAGACAATGTAATGATTTGGGTAAGCAGGTCAATGACTAGTGCAGTTAGAAGCTGAAGCTTTAACCAAGGAATACAGGAGTCTAAAAATGCTGAGTAAGTATCTAATAAGAGAAACTATAAATATGTTTTGTAACCATGTCACTTTCGCTAAATGTTTCTTGATTGTTACTGTCGTCAGTATTAAAACCTTCGGGCTTATACCCATAGAGACAGCCCTGCCGTTTGGCAGTGCGAACAAGGTGCGAAAGAGAAAGAAAATGGGATTATAACCTTTTTCACGGCTCAAATGTGTTGATTGGTCGGCGGGGAAGGTATAATGACGCTCTGCGTGCTGAATCGGCGGCCCCACCCCCTCGACTAATTAGCATGTTGGAGCGAGAGAAGAGAACAGACAGAGCTTCCTCTAGTAGGTACATACTCGAAGATTGAAACGAATAATTTAAAAAATCATTTTGACATATGTTAAACAGACATATGTAAAATTATAATAATTATTTGTTGTATCCTTATTATTATAATAATTGGGACAGTCAACGAGGCAAAAACCTAAGTACTAACGACCGTAGGTGTCTGAATTCGACAACACTATAAAAAAATTGTGCCGAGCAATTGCCCAAAAGATAGTCAAAATTATCCAGGGTGATTTTAGTGGGGTTTGGGGGGGTTTGGGGTTTTGTGTCTGTGAAGATTTTCGATCAGCATGTTGAGAACTATCACGTACAAAGTTTGAAAACACTTGGCCGAAATCCTTTTTCCCCTAGGAAAAATACTAATCCCTTTTTAGGTTATTTTGGATGGTTGAAGGGGGTTTTGGGGTCATGGGTATTCTGTATTTTAAGGATTCAAAATAACAAAAATATGTTTTATTTTATGACCAACTTAAATCAAAATTTTTTAAACATTGACTGCGAGAAGTTTTCAAATCCGACAAATTGTGGGGCGGACGTTAACAAAATTAAAAATACAGAATATAAATTTCAAACTGAGAAAAAAGTTACTATAATTAAAGGAAATTTTACCGTGAAATGTCATAGATGCATGTTTCGATACTGGGACAACGCCATCCAAACGAAAAAAAGGCTTAATTATCCAGAAACTCGGCACCCGGTCCCTAGTACTTATGCTTCATACAAAGCTTTATGGGCTGTCTTAAAGAAAAAAATAATGTGTGAGTTGTAGGTAAACGTAAAAACTTTCGAGTTGTCGTTTTTGACAAACGTCTTTTTTAAAAAAGATGTTTTGGGGTCGCTTTATTGTTTACTGATTTTTTCAAGCTAAAACGGGTGTTAATAATCATCCTCGTAACAAGATTTTAAAAAATACTGTAAAAAAAAATTATTAACATTTGGGTTATGTTATGTGGAGACCGATTAAACGTTTTTATTTTAGGTTCACGAAATACATTTGCTACTGTCGACCAATTAGGTTAGGTACCGTCTGTAATAAATATTTTTTTATTTTTTAAACATTTTTTAAAACTATTTAAAATTGCTTTCGTTGGGTTATTTATGACGAATATACACCCCAAATTTAAAAGATTATTCTGAATCCCCCCTTTAAAGTTGATAGATTTTTTGGAAATTTAAATAAATATTGGATTAGGTGTTTTATTTAAAAATAACGAAAAAAAATTATTTTTTTCTACTGAAAGTCTTAATTTTCTGGATTTACCATATTTAAATTAATATGATAAATGGTCCGTCGATTTATAACATGTAGTCAAGCTTGACCCCTTTTTTATTAAATTTATAAACCAGGCTTATAATTATATATTATAAAGGCGTAAAAAAACTATTGATTTATTTCTATAGATTGTTTCGCACAATAATTGTTGTCATAGTGTAGCTAAATATACGTTATTTATACATTTAAGTGATGAAGGAATAAACTTTTTAAAAAAATTTATTCCATAATGTGAAGATTACGCATACAACAAAAATGTTTGTTGTATTTTTTTGAAAACTTCTGTTTTGCTTACTGTTTAAATTTATTTACCTAATGAACCTTTAATTTTAAAACTTAATTTTTATTTTTTTGCAAAAGACATTCATTACCAATAGTCATGTTTTCCCTTTTTTTGGAATTTTAAAAATACAGTTTTCCATTTCCAAAACCCAAGTATACCCCAGAGCAATAAATAATTGTTTACATCACAACACTCCCCCAGGATAATCTTCTTGATAAAAAGATACGTATTTTTAAAAAATTTTTCAAAATGCGAAAAATTATTTGTTTTTAAATGTCTCTTTCCCAAAAAAATCTATAAAAATCAAGGCTTGAAATCGAAGGTTTATTGAGTAGATAAATTACCAGTTAGCAAAAGAGAAGTTTTGTAAGAAATACAACAAACACTTTTGTTAGTCACAAAAAAAACATTTTTTTTAAAAATAATATCCTTTATTTTCAAAATACATTTATGTCGTACCTTTAAAAGGGAAGTTGACAGAATTGAAGTAATGAGGTGTCGGGCCGGCGTTAAATGTATTGTATAAAAAAAGGGAAACGATTTACGGATCCGGATGCTCGTAAAAGGGAAACGATTCACAAATACGAATCACGATTCCTTTTTTAAAGGAAAAGAATCCGAATTGGGAATCGATTCCATTTTTCGGATCACGAATCAAAATTTATCTTTAGTTTTTATATTACAAATGGTAACCACGATACGAATGATACTACATAACCAGACGATAAATCAAACGTCAAAAAATTTTAGCATGGAGCCCGAGCCAAATATATAATTTACCATTTTAAGTGCTTTTACTCTTGACCAAATTAGTTTTTTTGGGAAATATTTTTAAATTTGAATATGTTATTTTGAGCTCAACATGAACCCATTTAAATGACCCATTGTTTGAACTGTATTCCAAAACTTGCGATGCTAAAAGGTTTTTAATGTGATTCTTTAATAACCTTAAGGAACTATGAATGGGATATCTTATTGTAATTTTACAGAAGATTTCACAAGTACCGTTTAATAATTTTTCTACTTGCGGAATATTAAAATGTATTTAATTTTAAGTTAAATGTTTTAAGACACCTAAAAAGAAAAAAAAAATGTCCCATTTAAAAGTCCCTTGGGGTTATATTAAAAAATTATTAACATCAAACAAAACTTTAAACATAAATCCAAGTAATATTTACGCCAGTTTTTCGATAACATACTCTATGGTTACGAAAAAACGTTTCATTTAAATGTTGTTTCTCTGGACCTAAAAAAACATTGGTTATAAATTACATGTTAGGTTTGTTTTCTTATTTAAAGATTATAATTGGCAGATTTTTTAAATGTCTTCTTCTTTATAATAGCGAAAATCAATGTGATACTGATTAAGAATCTTAAGGAAAAAATTTGGGAAAATTTTAAAAGGTGGAAGTTTTAAAAATGGCGGATTTTTTATTTATAAACCTATTTGCCTCAAATTTGGGATAGTTTTTGAGGGTACCAGGTCAAAATTTAACAATTTGAAATAGCGTATTTAAAATGGCACTTATAAATTGATTTATCCTAAATTAGAAATATAAGGAATCGATTCCTTTTAGAATGAAATCCTTCCAAAAAGGAATCGATTCCGGATCATTAAAATTGTATAGCGAATCCGTATCACGGATCATATTTTTCAAAAGAAATCGATTCAGCCTTCGGATCCTTAAAAGGAATCGATTCTTGGATTCGATTCCAGAAGGATCCGATTCCTACCCAGCTCTGCTAAAACGTTTCGTGTAATATACACTGTGGTGTCACATCGGAACCCTGACCTAGTGCACTACCGTGCGCCTAGCTTTAAAATTCCAACGCACAAATTCTTATGCCTTTGGTGAAATAATAAAAAAAAATAGATTATATGCAGGGTGTCACAAAAGTAATTATACACAGAGCAACAGCAGATTCCTTAAGTTGGAATAATTCAATTAACGAAAACTTGCCTTATCACAAAGTTGATAATAACTAAGATACAGGGTGTCAAACTTTTAATTTTGTTTTCGTTTTTTCGTAATAATTTATTTACTAAAAGACATAGCGGTACAAAATTAAATATTTGGGGGTACTTGCTTTGCTTTGCTTTCACTTTTTTTGGCCTCCGTCGGTAAACGTTCAACCAGCTCTCCCCTTTCCAGACACACGTTGTTGTCAACGTGGCTTTCCCAGGCTTTGTAGGTGGAACTTCTGGATAGTCGGGCACTTTAGCCCCAAAATTCCGAACTTTTCAAAACTTAAATTTTTTAACTAAATTTTTTATCCATGCAAGGCACAAACAATGGTGTTCCGACCAGGAAGCTGCTACTGGTATCACGCATAACCGCTTTCTGTCAGTACTGCTCCTTCCTGCTGAGCGCGCAACTATCTTCCGCCATTAGAAAAATTCCTCGTGCGTGGGGCCCTCAGAAAGGAACAGGTATAGGAATCTTCGTTCACAGCGCTTAGCCCCAGAAGAAGGACTCCATCGTTTGGCTTGAGTTTCTCCTTGATCCCCGATGGTAAAAGCTGTTGATACAGCGCCTTCAGCCGCCTTCCCGGAAAAAACTATATAGTTTTCTTATCGCGAGCACTTCACTGATCGAAGGTCAAACAGAAACTGGGGGGGTACTTTGAGGTGAGAAATTCATATTCGTTTATACTTTTGATGTTGCTAGTAGAGGGCGCTAGCTACGGCCTACCCCACTTGTTTTAAGCTTAGTATATTGACCCGTTTATTATTTTTGAAAGTAAAGATAACACGATAAACACGAACTTACGGTCAGACATTGGAAAAGGACGTAACGCGTAACTAAAGTCGATAAAATCTGTTGCCAGTTTGAAGTGAATTTAAATATTTCCAAATAAAATTGCCTTTCAGTTCTATATTTATAATAAAAAATGGGCATAAAAATAAATAAATTACTAGATTTGGCTTTAAAAAATAAATAATTTAAAGATAATTTTGTTACATAAACCATTTTTTATTTATTTTTATTTGATTAACTACGTTTCGCATTGCTACATTTCGCCCGCAAAGGAATTTATCAGGCGGAATATGGCAATGCCGCTTCAACGCGCGTAGGAATTTTACAACCGGTCCGTTGATAAATGGAATGAACCTGATTAGGTGTAGTGCGACGTTGCCCTCGATTTTCTTAAGTGTTTTGTGGTGTTTTTATTAAAACTATCTGTTAAAACTATTTACAAACTTATATTAAAAACTCTAAAATGGTGCGTAAATGTGTTTTGTGTAAAAATTGGACTATTTACACGAAGATGTGTCTTTTCATAGGTAAGTTAGGTTCTGTTTGCTAGGCAATGTTTTTACCAAGGTCATTGGGGGTAGATTTACAATAGCCTGAAGGAAAGAACAGACCAAAAGTTATTTATGCATTGTACTTGTTTTATTACTTTTGTTAGAATATTATCGAATTTATTAGTTTGTGAGTAGGTTTATAATATTGTGGGAGAAATTATACATTATACAAAAGGATCTTCTAACATTTTGGGGTTTCCCTCAGATCCAATGACAAGAAACATTTGGTTTTCTCTTGTGGGAATTGAGGGCAACATTTACCAAATCCCCCTGTGCTATGCTCAGCCCCCTTTTTTAATCCACAGTATTTTTTTGGATTAAGGCAAACAATACAAATATTTAAGGCCATCAAAATTTCCTTTTGTTGTTAATGGAAGGTAATTTTATAGACTAATACATTCAAATTATTGTTGACGTTGTTTTGTATATTTACGAATCTTCGTAAACTTTGGTTCTTGATTTAAAAAACACGTCATTTCTTTGGTGTAGTTCTGTCTAATAACGTTTGAGCTTTTATTTTTAAAACAAAAATCTTTTGACCTATTCATTTTTTAACTTAATTAATATAACTGTATTTTTTAGCTCTGACTCCACTTTACTTGAGACTCCCCCAGAAAGTAAGGGTATTAATTAATAAAGCAAATATGGTCTTAAAAATCACAAAAGTTTTCTAAAGGTTTTCACGTAAATATGTTTTTAATTTAATTAACTTTTGGGGATAAAAAAATCCATGAATAATTGGCATGATTTATCGGAAAATTTGACCACAGCGAGGCTGCAATCAATTTAGCTGCCCCCCAAAATATATCTTGCAAATGCCAATACAATTTTTTGAAATTTTGAAAGATAATGTTTAAAATTTTGCGATTTTTTTGAAAAAAAATTCAAATTTGATAGCTAAAAAAAGTCACGTGATCACCCTAGGGGTGCCACAGACAATATGCAGGGTTTCCGGAAACCGTAAGAGATAAAGTCGGTTAAATTACAAAGTTGCGCATTTAGGTGCCTAACAAATGCCGTTTAGAAAGTTGAAATTTGAGTACTTCCGGAGATACCCAAAAACGAAATTGCCGATTTCGTTTTTATTTTTTTCCTTATTTAAAGAGATATGGAAAAGCAAAAGACACTTTTTCATAAACCAAAAATTTTTTAAGCTTTTTAAACCATCATCAACTTTATTTTTTTTAAATACGGCACTCAATTGTTCATTGCATTTTTTTCGAAGCAGTTATAATCCAATTACAATGATGTATAACACTTAATATTTTTCTGTTAAATAAACATATTTTCCATAAGAGACAATGAGTTGACAAGGAACGCACATCATTTTTATAGGGGCGTTTCATTTTTTGTTAATAAATATTAAGTGTTATACATTTGTGTTATTGGAATAATAAGGGGTTCAAAAAAAATGAAAAAAAATCCGTATTTAAAAAAATAAAGTTGATGATGATTTAACGAAAACGAAAACGTTTTAACGCTCTTTTAGAGCTTTAAAAAAGTAATTTGAAAATGTCCTTTTTTTTCCATACTTTAAATAACGTCAGAAAAATAAAAATGAAATCGGCAAATTTCGTTTTTTTTTTTGGATATCTTCGAAAGTACTCGGAATTATACAACTTTCTAAAGTGGATAGGGTTAGTTACGTAAATACACAACTTTGCCATAATTTAACCGACTTCGTATCTCTTACGGTTTCCGAGATCCCCATGCATGCACTCGAATCTGTGGCACCCTGTATACATTATTTGGCATTATTTTCAAACTTTTGGCAAAAAAAAATACCCGAATTAGTTGGGGAAAAATTTTCCCATTATATGCGGACTTTATGATTGACACTGTATATTATCTAAGGAATAAGTAGATAATTTTTTATTTTTGCCTTATATTTAATATTTTATGTTATTTTTTGTGTACCTTATATAATAAAAAGTATCCCCAGTTTTTGTCTTTTTTTATTAATTTGTGGCCCACGTTATTCTAAATTTATAAAAGAAAAGTAATTTTGTTTAAATAACCAATATACCAAAAATATTTTGTTTTTTTAGAATAAAATATTTTATAACTATTTATGTTGCTAATCAATATTTTTTAATAAACTAAAATTAAAAAGATCACCATAATTAGAACGATTTAAAAATTAATATTTTTAATAAATTTATATCTAATCGAAACTTCTAACATAAACCATACGCCACTGGTCGAAACTGCAAGGCTCCGTACAATGTTGCCTTGATCAGTCCTAATTTATCTTCTATCCTTTTTCCCCTTATATGATTTTATTGATAATGTCTGGGACAAAACAAAGTGTCACTTATGAATGAAATGTTAAGTCTTTTCTTTCTTTCGTCTGAGATTAAAAAAGAAGTTAATATAATTTCCGCTGCGTCAAAAATGTATGCCTCATTTAGGTCTCTAGGAGCAACTATTTTCGAGATGAACGCACTTGGACCCCGCAATTTTCCTATGGAAAATGGGTTTAGGCCAATTATTTTCAAACTTTACAAAGTAATAATTTTCAACACGTTAATCAAAGTCTCCAAAAACCAGAAACCCCTCTGACCCCCTTAAAATCAACCTTAAAAATCACTGGGGATTTGGAGATCTTTGAGGGGGTTAGAGGGGTTTTCAGGTTTTGTGCCCGTGGTGACTTTTGATCAGCGTGTTGAAAACTATTACTTTGAAAATTTTGAAAACAATTGGCCAAAACCCATTTTCCATAGGGTCCTTTAAAGTGCGTGTATCTCGAAAACAGTTGCTCCTAGAGATCTAAATGAGGTATACATTTTTGACGCAAGGGAATTGAGTAATTCTTTTTTAATAAACAGGTCAATAAAGTAAGCTAAAAAAAAGTTATGCCATCTCTAACAAGTGGGGTAGGCCGTAGCTGGCGCCCTCTACTAGCAACATTAAAAGCATGGACGAATTTGAATTTCTCACCCCAAAGAACCCCTCAATTCCCCAATTTTGTACCGCTATGTCTTTAAGTGAATAAATTATTACGAAAAAACGAACACAAAATTAAAATTAAATTAAAACTTTGGAATAAGGCAAGTTTACGTTAATTGCATTATTTCGACCTAAGGAATATGCTGTTGCTCGGTGTCCCATTACTTCTGGGACACCCTGTATACAAAAAAATCGTTCAGACTTATTGTTAGATTTTGCGTACTGTATTTCAATGTGCTTATATTCTGTATCTATACATACCTATACACGGGCTCTGTGTTCGAAGCCACAAAATGTTAACCGATCTCGAAAAAACCCTTATTGTCAACGTACTCAACATGCTTAGTAAACACTTTTGATCGTTTAGGGTGATTTCACAAGAAAAAATAAAATATTTTTAATACACAACATGACTATATAGCCAAGTAATCTAGTTCCATTAAATTTATATGACTGGGTTGAATTAACTAGAAAATTAAATATTAAACACAACGAAGAACAATAATTACTTAAGAATGGGAAAGAAAGCGTCTTTATTCTATTTCCAGGTTACGCGCTCCGCTTTACTTTTGTCAATATTTGCATTTCATTCGAGTTTGGTAAAACTTAATACAATTAAAGCGTGCCGGAAGCTATGTCTCGTTTAGCTATGAAAGAGTTAAACATATTACAATATTACACCAAAACTGTCTTTATTATTTTTTTACAATTATTCATATTTATTTAAAATAATATTTACGTTAATGCAAGTAGATACAGCTATTTTTAATTTGTTACTTGCTACTTAAACTTCATATAATTATTTATTTATTAAATATAATAAAATACCCATTTATTATATTAAAACAATTTATATAATTTAAGAGGACCCCAGCGACTTTGGCATACATTGCAGAACATTTGATTAAAGAAATATTGATAAACTTTTTCATTCCAAAAAATGTATTATGTTCAATTACAGTTCTGCAATTATCAGTAGGGACCGGACATCGATGAAAAATCATTACAATTTCGAGCTTAAAATGATATAGAATATACCAAATAAAAATGCAATAAATAACTTAACATCCTTAGGCATTTATGGTTTTTATTTTGGTATTTTTATTCGGTGTGATTTCTTGTGGAATAATACAAAAGCCGTGGCAATAGTAAAAAATTTAGAGGAGTTTTTGCAACAACAAAAGAATTAAACTATGATATTTTATAATGCTTTTATATAAATTATATGAAATAAATTAAAATTAAAATAGACTTTTTGTCATTATAAATGTACAAATATTTGATTACCTCTATTAGGTTCATATTTATGCAATTAACCCCACAAAATAGTTTTGTTGGTGGAAATGCAACTCTCCAAGTGCAATGAAAACTCTCCGGGCCTATTTGTTGTGAACTCGTAAAAACCAGTTCCGTTACATAGGGTAAATCGAGGGGTAAATCATATTATATTTGTACCAAAATAATTTGTTATATTTAAACAGGTGTAAGTCGCTTACAGGCAAATAAATAATAAGTGCAAGTTAAAAAAATGAAGTTGAAGTGGCTCCTTCCATATTCTACTTTTTTATTTGAAAGTGAAATAGATGTTTTTTATCTTTAGGCAGTCCACGAAGGCTGTGGTCCAAGCACTAACGCACCGTGGGTGTCTTAAGTGTGGTGAGAGGGAGTTTGTTCACACGGGACTTAAATATTTGGAGACTCGAAGAAGAAGGGAAACCTTTTGCGGGTAGCAGTTTCCATAGTCTGGTCACTCTAGCGATGAAGGAACTACGAAAGCAGGAAGTTCAGGGCCTCTATTAAACTGTAAAAAGGTGCATGTAAGTGGCACCGAGTGTTGCCCGATGGGGAGCTGCCAGAGGAGATATTATACTGCAACTCCTCTGAGCAGAAGCCGTGAAACAGATTCCCTACAGCTCGTCGGTGGGCAAGAGGACGAAGCTTTTCTGTGAGCGTGGGATTATTTATAAGACGAACAGCTCTTCTCTGAATGAGTTGTAGGAGAAGCCATTCCAGACATAAGAACAATATTCTAAAGAAGGTCTAATTTGGAATACATAAAGGGTATACAGATTGGAAAAAAAACTTTCTGGCTCGAAAGAGGAATTCAAGCTTTTTTAAAGCTTCTAAGGCTATGGATGTAATGTGTTTGTGCCAGTTAAGGTTATTCTTAAAAGTAACACCGACAAGAATAAATTACTTTTGTTCTGCAAAACTTCGTCGTTCATATGTAACGGATGAGCACTGATAGACTTTTTTTCGTGACAGCGAACCTGCCTGTGTTTTGAAGCATTAAACTAAATAAAATTTTTGGCGCCCCAGACATCCGCATTGACCTACGCTTGGTTTTCAAATCAGGCTTATTATTGCTTAAGAAAATGGTGCAGTTGCAGTTTGGTTAATTTATTTGTACAAAACCATATCAAATCGAGCGGCATGTTAAAGGTTTACAACATTTAGAAAATAAGAAAGTTTTCCGGGGGCATCCAAATCTACAGAACGGAACATTATGTATCAAACGCAGACTTCTGCATGGATTTGTGAAAAACTTTTATTGCAGCCGATATTCTTCTTTATAAAATAAATTATTGGTACACGAGGACAATTTTAAACAAATACTACCACAGAAAAGTACCAGACGAATCAACTCTGCATGAAACTATGTTGATAAGGTCCATTTTAAAAACTTTTGGACAAATACGACACAATCTGGAAGGAAAAAAGTTAATGGTTTAGTGTCGATGAAACTACTGGGTATTAAGGAAAGATATTTACTAATATTTTAGTTGCACCTTTAAGTCATCACGAACCTGAAAACTCATTTTTAATTAACAGTAAATTTCTTTCTAAAACCAATAATTTAGACAATAACAAAATCTGTAGTAGAAAGTATTACTTTTTTCTACTGTCAGTCACTATTATTCAGAAAAGTGGCGTTTTGTTTTTTTCGGATAGTGCTGATATATGCTGAATGCAGAAAGACAGTTAAAAAAAAAATTTTCCAAATTGCTTCATTTGACATGTTTAGCTTATGCCCTACATAGAATGTGCGAAATGGTACGTAACTTTTATCCACTTATTGATACTTTAGTTATCAGGTAAAAAAGTTTTTCTAAAGCCACCTGCGCGTATTACGAAATTTAAAGATATGTGTCCTAATGTCGCATTACCGCCACAACCTTCTATTGCAAGGGCCTTTTTCAGCAGTTAACATATTAATATAAATTATAATGTGGTAAAAAAAGTTATTGGCAGTTTACAGGGTGATGTTTAAGTGTTAAAAAAGTAAAGAAGTTATAAATGCACCAAATGTTAAATCTAATTTAAAAATCTATTTTTGAAAATTTTGGATATCTTCCGAATGTGATTGAAAAGTTATAAAAACAAAATGTCCCCCCAGTGCCTTCATTTATGTATTTCAAATCAATATAAACAAGCTTAAATCTGTTCCTAATGAAATTGGTGACAAATTAAAATTGTATCTACAAAAAATTTTGGAAAAAAATTCAGGATTTTTAGGGAAAAAAAAACATATTTTTGAGGCACTACAAAATAAAAGAACTGACTTGTAAAATCATTTTCGATTTACTCCCGGGTTTCAAACTGTGATGTCGAAAGGAGCCCCCCCCTTTTTAAAAGTTTAAAACAAAAAAAAATTTTTTTAAATTAATAAAAATGTTTATTAACCCAAAACGGGCAAAAAAAAAAGGAAAAAACCCGGAAAATATTTTCAAGTTTCCGAAATGGCCGCTAGGGGGCAAAAACTGCAATCTTGAATCTAAAAAAATGATGTATCTGTGAATTCCGCTGAATTAACCTAACAAAAAAATACCTGAACTTTAAAGCCGAGGATAATTTAAATCTTTTTGTTTGACAACTTTTGTTTTATCCCCAAAAAAAAAGTAGTGGGGGGGATTCAAAGGTATCCGTAGAAAACACCCGCTTGAAACGGGCTGAGAAGATTTTAACAAACTTGGACTAGTTGAAAAAAATTTTTTTTGTGTTTTAAATTTTTATAATATTTGGGAAAATTTTTAAAACCCCATGTCGCCGCTAAAAACCTTTTTTTTATATTTCCCACAGAAATGGTTAATTTTCTTAAAAAAATTTAAAACATTAGTATAATTTTTTTTTCATGAAAAAGTAGCTTAAAAATTCAAATAAGCTTACGAAAAACCCCATCTCCGGGGTATCTTTTCCTAACCTTTTGGGGAAAAAATTTTTTACGTTAATCTCCTTGCTGGAAAAATTTTTATGACATAAATTATGTTTTTTTTAAAAAAATTTAATTTAGG